>PISW01006522.1:0-89162 GCA_004023785.1 Mungos mungo
AGGCAGGCTCTGCACTGTCCTCGCAGAGCCGGATGCGGGGCTCAAACTCACGAACTGTGAGATCGTGACCTGAGGTGAAGTCAAGAGCCGGACTCTTAACCAACTGACCCACACAGGTGCCCCCGGGTCCTGTATTTTATAAGAAAATACTTGCCAATATCCCCTTCAATCATGATAATAGCTAACGTTTGTTGAACATTTAGCGTGACCGAGGCAACTTTGCCAAAACAGAGAGCTGATGCTTGAGGGCCAAGAACTCACTCGTTGAATCTGCTTGGGTGCATTCCCTTGGCTGGAGGGGTGTCCCGTACCTGCGCTCTGACCGCTAGGAGGCGTGGCATGGGAATTAAAGGGTTTCAGCCTCTACAGGTGTAGGTACAGGTGGCTGCTTCTCATCTAGACTCAGTAGTAGGAATCCACCCAAGTGTATCACAGAGGGTTCAGATTTGGGAGCAAAGAAGCATGGCAAATGGTCACTACATCTTTTGAGTGACAGCAGGTATGCTCATGATTCCATCCCTTTGTCCTTTCTTTATTCGAGGTCTTTCTCTTGCTATGGGAGCCTGTTTTATACTGGATGCCAGAGTTGCTGAGAAGTACCCAACATGGTAAATGCACTGATAACAAACTCCACATGGCTGCCCCTCTCTCTGTCTCGCATCCCTACCCCCCTACTGGTGCTTCCTGGGAGCACATGCAGAATACAAACTACTGCCATATGTGGATCCTCGCACCGGCCATCGCCTGGGGAATGGAGAGATCTGTTTGGGTCAGCCAGGACCTTGTGTCCATCTCTGCAACCTGGACCTGGGGTACACCCCACTTGATCCACACAGGTCACAGATGGCAGAAGCCTTGTTTTCCAAAAGTGATCTTGAAGGTAGTTACCAAAATAAGAGAGAATAAACTGTGAGCAGAACCAGAGATGAATAATACACTGACCACGTGTTGGTCAGCAGAATGAATGACTTCGCTAGCGGAAATAAAACCCGCCAAACTTGAAGGTACAAGTCAGAGAAGAAGAGAACAGGGAATCAGGAACAGTTGGGTATAAACTTAGATCTCCCATAAATTCCTTAAAACGAGGTTTGGGGGACAGCCAAGGGACAGGTGGAAGGTTCCAGAAAAAAAATTAGGATGTTAGGAGAGGCCAGGACATTAGGAGAACTTGTAGGATTTGGGGTCCCAGAGGCCACAGCAAGAGGGGATGAAATTCAAACGCCATGGAGATAGCTGGAGGGGACTAACGGGGACAGTTGTGAAGAGTGGGGAGCAGGGCGGGACGCTGGTCTGTACTGAGGGCAGCCATGCTTTCCCAGCTCGGCTCTTCCACGTTTCTCACTCTGAATAATCTAGACTTCAGTGTAAGTTTTTGCCAGCCACCGTTCTCTAAATCAGGAATCGCTAAGAATAATAAAACTCTTACATTAAGAGCTGTGAACTTACAGGAAATTATTGAAATGCGCTTAACTCTTGATCCTCACAACCAAGAATTTTTGAAATGCTTAAAGTCTTTTATCATAATTTCATTTCGTCTCAACCAAGTATTTTGAGATAATTTTTATGGAAGATGCCACATAAAAATAAATTGGTTTGAAATGGCAGGGACTTTAAAAGATTATAATAGATTGATAAAGTGGGTCACCGCCTTACATGTTTGGCATGCTGCCCAGAGACAGAAAGTGAAAACGTAGAAAACAGACCAAAATTGGGAGACAGCAGGCAGGGTAATACCTGAGAAAGGCAGCCACACCAATATTCAAGGACAATAGCGACCTTTCAACTTTCAAAGAGTGACCGGTGTCCTCATGCTTAAAATACACTTTGGTGGAAAACACTCCAAGAACTTCAAGGTTTAGGAGAGGTAAGACTTGTGTGCAGATGTGCCTGTGTGAGTGAGTGTGTGTGTGTGTGTGCACTGATGTTGAAATAAGAAGCACATGATGAGCATGTGATCTTCTCTACTTAATATTCCAGGAAAGATGGGAAAGGTGGTAAAAATAAGAATGTTTGCCCTTGGGCCGTTGGTGCTGGTCTAGAAACTTTGCTGGTTGTCAATATATTGATGCTTCCCTTCGCACACCTGGTGAAATCTTCGGACGCCAACGAACGTGGCTCTTTCCAGCATGAACTCTTTTTTTTTTAATTGACTTAAAAATGCAATATTAATGTGGGTTCAGTGCAGAGATCTGGGCAGTAAGGAGGGGCCCCTTGCACTGACCACTCCCGATCTCTAAGAATGTAGAGCAGGGTTTTAGAAGCAGGTCTTAGGGTCAAAGCCACTGGAGGCATTTGCTAAGAATGCAGAGTATTTGGCCTCGCCCTAGACCAAGCGTGTCAGGGTCTGGGAATCTGTCTTTTTCTTCTTGTTCAGATTGTTGAGTTTATTTACACCTTTAAATGGAAATTTTGTTTATTGTTGCATAGATAGATATGTGTTCATAAGAATAAACTCAAAAGTTTTAAAAGGATATACAGGGAAATTTAAGACTTGGGTCCATATCTGATTTTCAGGATCCTTCTTCCCTTAAGGTGCAAAGTCATGTAATGCTTGTGTAAGCATCTAGGACATCCTTGCTCTCTCTCTCTCTCTCTCGATAATATATGACCACCCATACACACATGTAATATACATGCAAATATACATGTCTGTCTATATGTACATGTATTTATAACAGAGTAGCAAATCTTATACATGGTTCTAATTTTTAAAAACGCAATCCTAGAATAATTCCATATATGTGTCTTCAGAACTACTTTGTTAGCTTTTCGCCATTGATCTGATCCTTCATGACTGATCAGTCTCCTACTTGTGGGTGTTTAGGTGGTCTCCAACATTTGCCTCTGACGGACAATGTCATAATGAATGTCCCTTTTAGTTCTATACAGGAGGACATAATCTATATCCATTGATCTTTTCAGTTTCAAGTCACAGAAAATGAACTCTGGCTTCTTGAGATAGAACAGGCAATAATGGGGCCCCTGGGTGGCTCAGTCGGTTGAGCGTCCGGCTTCGGCTCAGGTCATGATCTCACGGTTCGTGGGTTCGAGCCCCACATCAGGCTCTGTACTGACAGCTAGCTCAGAGCATAGAGCCTACTTCAGTTTCTGTATCTCCCCCTCTGCTGCCCCTCCCCTGCTTGTGCTGTCTTTCTCTGTCTCTCAAAAATAAATAAAAAACAGAAAAAAAAATTAAAAAAAAAAAAAAGAAAAGGCATTTATTGGAGGATCTGCTATGGGGCCAGAGGGCCAGAGAAGCCAGGTTGTACTGCACAGACCCAGCTGTCCACACTGCTGGGCCCGATGCTGCTACCTTCACTGTGGCGCCCTCCAGAGCTGGGGCTTCCTGCCGCCTACATTTCTAGAAACCGGATGTAGCCCAGTCACGGCTGCTGGTGCCTTTGGCAGAGTAGATGATACATAAGCCCCGCTCCTTTGTCCTAAGGCCTCACTGGATCGTCGGAGCCTATACTCTGCATTCTAACTACAGTGGAAGTGAGATTATATCTGTGGGGTCCACGCCTCCACCAAGTTTCTAGGAGAGTCAAATCCTTGAACAAAAGGGGATGCATTGGCCGGGTTTCTCCCCAAAGCGGATTCATTCCAAAGAGGTTGGGTGCAGGGAGTATATTTGGACGATGACCCCAGGAAGCCCATGGGAAGGAATGGGGGGATGAGACGGGGAAGGGAAGGGTCAAAGCTAATGCCTTAGCGAGGGGCTTTTCCACTGGGGCATCTGGGCCTCAATCCCACTGGTGACCTCTGAGGACCCAGGAAGAACAGGCTTCAGAATTGCCCCATCATTGGTGGGAAAGCCGGACCAACTTCTGGTTCTTCACTGGTCGAGGGTTATCCTTATGGGGCCTTAAATGCCAGCTGACTGAGGTCTCCTGGTACCAGAGAAAGCTCCCAGGGAGAGAAAGAGTCCTAGACACTTAAGGTGGGACACTGTCAGTGCACAGAAAACGCCCCCCTTGGTTTCTGGTAAAGTTGGAAGTGGGCATGAGTCTAAGGGTGGGAATCCATAAACTCTGTTATAATGGGTTCATAGGCTGATAACCAAAAAAGGGGAGGCTGGGAAGACCTCCAAAGGAGAAAGAAAAGAAGTAACCTCCTGAACAAAAGAGGAAACACAAGTGTGGTGTACTCACCGATTGCTGAATAAATGTTCTCGTGATGGGCCTGGTATCTAATGAAGGTTGCATAAAATACTCAGAGTAGTAGGGTCAATATTGTTAGGATCTTCTCATTTGTTTACTATTGATAGATACCCGCACGTGTGAAGACATTAGACAAAATGTTTATTTTATAATTATCAGCTTGTGGGAATATATTTCTATATGCCAATTTTTTTTTCCTGAGCAGTACTGATGAGTACCCATGAAATTGTGACTGCACCATTAGGTTTGATGAATCCATATAATTGCTGCACAAATATTTTGAATTTAATTGCATGTAATGTAGTTAACACTCAGTTATCAGCGCCAATAAGGGGAGCAGCAGCATGGTTAATTCAAAACAGTGGAAAACCCAAAATCATTTATGTGAGACTTTGGAGGTCCATATTGGACTCAGGGCTGCAGATTCACCTCTCTAATTACATTTTGTTTTAGGCCAGTAGGAAAATGTGTTTTCATTCGATAAAGCGTGGATTGGTAGGGGGAGAAAGTTGTCGAAGTGTTTTCTGGGTGTTGGTAGAAGCTGGCGTGAGAAGTTCTGAGCCACAGTTGAGTGATGGAGAGTTCACTGGCCCAAATCTCATTAAAGTGAGTCCGATGACTTCTCTTCATCATTCGTGTACGTTAAGCTCCAGGCACCGCATCAAGTCCTTTGCAAAGATGACCTCATTCCTTCCTCCGCCTCTCTCTCATTAGGGGAGGTGGTATGGTTCAGAAGGATGGAACTTTAAGACCCAAACTGTAGAGATGTCACATCTTACTTTCTGCCAAGTTATTAGTGATGTGAAATTAGTTCAAGTTACTAAATCAGATAAGTTTCCTCATCTGTCAATAATTATAGTGGGTAACCCATAGCTCTGTTTATGGGCCATGATGACGGAATGAGATCATCGGTATAAAGCACGGTGAGTGGCTTATAATGTCTAGTAAATTATACAGAGAGAGTTAGTTTCAAAGTCAGAATTCAAGGGGTTTTTCTGTTTACTCCCTAGCCTGAGCTGTCAATGAATGCTCCAGAAGGGTGCTTCTCGGACTTTTCAGTGCGTGAGAATAAGCTGGGGGACCTTGCTGAAGTGCAGATTTTGATGCAGTAGGTCTAGGACAGGGCCTGAGATTTTGCATTTTTAATACACTCCCGGGGGATGTTGGAGCTGCTGACTGTGGACCACACATTGGGCAGCAAGGCACTGGATGGTGTGGGTCCAACATTTTCATTTCAGTTGATTGTCTCCTTGCATTCAGGAGGAGGGTCAAAGAAGTGACGCTTTCTCTTGACTCTTCTTTGCCATGTGTGGTCCAACCCAGGTCCCAGACTGCCATGAAGTCTCTCTAGTCTCTCAGATCCCTTGGATACGTCCCTCTCCCACTCTGCTAGTACAGCCATGCACGTTGTCACATGCTGGGAAGCAAGTGTGAACACAGACTCCAGTTACATGCAAGCTCGGGTTTGAGTTGAGGCTCTGCTACCTAATGGCTGTGTGACCTTGGACCTGTAACTTCTCTGAACTTGAGTTTACTCATCTGTGCATGATAATAGAACTCACCTAATAGGTTTATTGCGAGACTCAGAAGAGATTTTTTAAAATGTTTTTTATTTATTTTTGAGAGACAGAGAGAGACAGCGTGAGCAGGGGAGGTTCAGAGAGAGAGAGAAAGACAGAGAATCTGAAGACAGGCTCCAGGCTCTGAGCTAGCCATCAGCACAGGGCCCGACATGGGGCTCGAACCCACGAACTGTGAGATCATGACCTGAGCTGAAGCTGGACGCTTAACTGACTGAGCCACCCAGGTGCCCCAGTAGTATTTAATTTGTATCCATGGACATTAAAGTCTTGATGTATGTTCGGTATTATCACTGATAACAACAGTAACTAACGCTCATAGTTCACAGAGTGCCAACACATGCTTATTTCATCTGTTCCTCAAAGCGCGAACACAAGGGGTTAATATATTGATTTTGACACCTATTTTGTAAGTTAGCATCTGAGAGGTGGGGTGAGTTATCTGAGTGAACCAGGAAATAGTAGAGTGGGACTGATACGTAAGCCCTTTATTTAATTCTTTTAAGGTTTCAAATCTTTTGATAGCAAATACTATGCTAACCAAAAATTTCAACCTCTGATCACTTTGGAGATTAAAAAAAAATGTTTATTTATTTATTTTGAGAGGGAGGGAGGGAGAGAGAGAAAGAGAAGGAGAGTGAGCAAGCAAGCAAGTTGGGGGGGGATCAGAGAGAGAGGGAGAGAGAGAATCCCAAGCAGGCTCCACGCTGTTAGTGCAGGGCCTGATGCGGGGCTCAATATCATGACCATGAGATCATGACCTGAACAGGAATCAAGAGTTGTTTGCTTAACCGACTGAGCCACCCAGGTGCTCTGATAATGATGTTTTAAGTGAAAAATTTCAAGTCATAATAGAAAAGCATATTTTTCTTGATTTAAACAATACAGAAGAACAAAAGATGAAAAGGTTACTGGAGAAAAGAGATGCTAACAGTTTATTTTGTGTTCTAATAGAAAAATGTTAAATATAGGTAAACATATTGAGGCATATTCTTTTTTTATTTTACAAAAGTCAGAGCCCTTTATATGTATTGTTCTTTGCTTTTTTGACGAAAAAAATCTTAGACATCTTGTCAACTTCACTGTAAATAGCTTCGCTTAATTCTGATTGGCTGATTGGCATTCATGATTATATGCTTATATCTTAATCTAAATGATCAGTCTTCTATTGATGAATGTTGTCTTAGTCTGGGTTTTCTAGAAGCAGTGCCCAAGAGAGCATTTGTATGCACACGATTTATCCATGGAGAGAAACCCAGACAATCTTCCAGAGAAGACTCAGGGTTGAGCCATTCATGGCCAACCTTTAACTTCGCTTGGGGGGAGGGACACCGGACCCTTAAAGGGATCTGGGTGGGACCCCAACAGCGTTCACTCCATATATTTTTGTGGTTGCCAGTTTTCTTTTCTTTTTTTTCTATTATTATAATATTATATTATAATATTATCATGATGAATATTCTCATATCTTTGTGTGCTTTGAGAAATTCTTTTAAGATGTGAAAATTCTAAACCAAAGGATGTGGCAGAGAATGCTGGATGCCTTTACAATGGCCATTTCCCATTCTCTTTACTGACAGAACAATGACTTGTTGGCTCCATCAACCTTCCTAGTTAAAAACATGTCCTACCTCTCAGCCTTCCTTGAAGATGGAGTCACAGTTTTGATTAATGAAATGTAAGCAGATGTCATTGGATGGAGCTCCATAGGAGTGGAAGGCAGTGGCAGCCATATTCACCTGGAACATGTCCTTTGCTTCCTGACCCTCCCATTTTTCTGCCAAGACCAGAGATGTGATGCTGGAGGTGGTGCAGCCGTCTTGTGAGCATGAGGCAACAGGTCCTCAGTTGTCTAAGCAGGAGACATTGTGGAATATTATACGGAATGTTTAGCAGCCTTGGATTCCCTAACACTGGCTTCTATTTATGGGAAGGTTAAAAAATGGCTTATTTGTTTAAGCTTCTAGCAGATACAGAGTATGTATATTTAGATGCTGGTACATACTGTGAAGTTGGATTTCACAGAACATTAGGCACTAAAGCAGGGTCTCTCAACCTCAATACTCTTGCTATTTGGGGCAGGATAATTATAGGTTGTGGGAATCTATCTTGTGTGTTGTAGGATATGTAGCAGAGTCCCTGGCCTCACCTAGTAGAAGCCAGGAGCATCGTCCCTTCCCAATGATAACAAGCAACATTGCTAAATGTCTCTTGGTTGAAAAGCACTGCTCTAAAATAAGAGTGTAAGGCAAAAATCACATGTAACAAAAACATATACCCTTGAGTCTATTAAATCACTGATAAAGTAGAAGATTCTTTCATTCCTGCAAAAGTATTTATTGAAAGGCTACTACGTGCCTGGTACTATTCTTGATGCTAGAAATGGTGCAGTACACAGGGCACATAAAAACCGATAATCCCTGCCCTCCTGGAGCTTATATTCTACCAGGAGAAAAAACAAATAAGACGTGAAGTACAAGTATATACAGTATGTGTTGTATCTTGGGGAATTTACCATCTTTTTTTCATATGTTTAAAAAAAATTTAAATCCAAGTTAGTTAACATGTAATATAGTCATTTCAGGTATAGGATTTAGTGATTCATCACTTGCACATGACACTCAGTGTTCATCCCAACAAGTGTCCATTGCCCGTTTGGCCCTTCCCTCCCCAACACCCTGCCAGCAACCCTTAGTTTGTCCTTTTATTTAAGAATCTCTTATGGTTGGTGTCCCTCTCTGTTTTTATATTATTTTTACTTCCCTTCTGTTATGTACATCTGCTTTGTTTCTTAAATTCCACATATGAGTGAAATCATATATTTGTCTCTCCCTAATTTTATTTAGCATAATACCCTCCATGTTGTTGCAAATGGCAAGACTTCATTCTTAATGATCACTGAGTAATATTCCATTTATATATACACTACATCTTTATCCATTCATCCATCGATGGGCATTTGGGCTCTTTCTGTACTTTGGCTATTGTCAATAGCACTGCTATAAACATGGGGGTGCATAGGTCCCTTTGAATCAGCATTTTTGTATTCTTTGGACAGATACCTAGTAGTGCAATTGCTGGGTTGTAGGGTAGTTTTATTTTTAATTTTTTGAGAAACCTTCACACTGTTTTCCAGAGTGGCTGCCCCAGTTTGCACCAGGAGTGCAAAAGAGTTCCTCTTTCTCCACATCTTCACCAACATCTGTTGTTGCCTGAGTTGTTAATTTCAAATATTCTGCCAAGTGTGAGGTGGGATCTCATTGTGGTTTTGATTTGTATTTCCCTGATGCTGAGTGATGTTGAGCGTCTTTCCATATGTCTGTTAGCCATCTGGATGTCTTCTTTGGAAACATGTCTAGTCATGTCTTCTGCCCATTTCTTCACTGGGTCATTTGTATTTTGGGTGTTGAGTTTGATACATTCTTTCTAGATTTTGGTTGTGTCATTTGCAAATATCTTCTCCCATTCCATTGGTTGCTTTTTAGTTTTGCTGATTGTTTCCTTCACTGTGCAGAAGCTTTTTATCTTGATGAGATCCAAATAGTTCATTGTTGTTTTGTTTCCCTTGCCTCCGGAGACGTGTTGAGTAAGAAGTTGCTGTGGCCGAGGTCAAAGAGATTGTTGCCTGCTTTCTCCTCAAGGATTTTGATGGCTTCCTGTCTTACTTTTAGGTCTTGCATCCATGTTGAGTTTATTTTTGTGTATAGTGTAAGAAAGTGGTTCATTCTTCTGCATGTCACTGTCCAGTTCTCCCAACACCATTTGCTGAGGCGACTGTCTTTATTCCATTGGATATTCTTTCCTGCTTTGTCAAAGATGAGTTGTCCATATGCTTGTGGGTCCATTTCTGGGTTTTCTGTTCTGTTCCATTTATCTGAGTGTCTGTTTTTGTGCCAGTTCCATACTGTCTTGATGATGACAGCTTTGCAATACAGCTTGAAGTCTGGAATTGTGATGCCTCCAGCTTTGGTTTTCTTTTTCAACATTACTTTGGCTCTCCGAGGTCTTCTGGTTCCATACACATTTTAGAATTGTTTCCTTTAGCTCTGTGTAGAATGCTGGTGTTATTTTGATAGGGATTGCACTGAATATGTAGATTGCTTTGGGTAGTATCAACATTTTAACAATATTTGTTCTTCCAATCCATGAGCATGGAATGTTTTTCCATTTTTCTTCAATTTATTCATAAGTTTTCTATAGTTATTCACCTCTTTTGTATTCATGTTGATGTATGTTCTTTATCATTATTAATAATAACAATAAACAATGGTTTGGAATAGGATCTGTGCACTACAGCCCATGGGACAAATCTGGCCCCTCCCTTGTTTTTGTAAATAAAGATTTATTGGTAAATAGCCACACCCATTTTGTAGGTTTTGTCTATGGCTGTTTTTGTACTACAATGACAGAATTGCATAGTTGGGACAAATTATATGACCCAAGAAACCTAAAAATATTTACTATCTGGCCCTTTGCAAAGAATATTTGCCAATTCCTGGTTTAGAGATTTACAGTTGACAGAAAGTCTGTGTCCACATTATCTTATTTATTCCCCAAAGCCATGCTGTGTTCTTGTTTGCCCTTTCATTTCATAGGTGGGAGTTTGAGAGCTTGGATGACTTGGACACATTTCTTCTGCAGTTTAGGGTAATGGGTCTTTTGGAGAGTCTGTGGCTGTAAATAGGGTCCTGGTGGGAGAAGTCACAGAGAAGGTGATGGAGACTTGATGCACTGATGAGAGAGCCAGGTGGCACGCAAGGGACACGCATTCTCCCTGGAGGAAGGTGGTGCCTCCTATGTCTGAGGAACAGCAAGAGGTCAGTAGAGCGGGCATGAGGGAGAAAAGCTGGAGCTGCTATGGGGGATGGGAGCAGAGGGGGCAGGTCGGGCTGGGCTCCAGCTTGTCCCTTGGAGCATGACCCATGTCCTGCGGAAGGTCTGAGGAGAACATGGGCGCCCTCTGACTTCTGGTTTAACAGAGAACACCAGCCCCCTGTGAGGCCCAGGCTGAAGGGGGCAAGGTGGAAGCAGAACCCTGGTGGAGACAGAATGGTGGCCGTGGCCATGGCCGTGTGCGAGGGGTTGGATTCTGGACTGACTCTGGAGGAAGTCTCGGCTGCCGGTGGGTTGGATGGTGGGAGGTTGAAAGAGAGGGGGCTGGGAAGACACCAAGGGTTTCAGTGTGAGAACTGGAGAGATGAACCAGGTAGGCATGAAGGGAGCAGGTTTGGGAAGAGGTGGTGAAACTGGAGTTCAGTTCTGGACGTGTTACGTTTCAGACTTCTCTTATGCTCACCCCATTTCGGGAACTGCTGGGGACTAAAGACAGAAGCAGAAGGAAAATGCATAGGTATCGATCTGGTTCCTCAAACAAGACCATCCTACTTAGAGAGAACTACACGTTTCCCTGCTGTAAATGCAGGGGGTGGAGAAGATTCTCAGGGTTTCCTGTCTTGCCTCGAAGGTTTCCCTAGGTCTGCACACCTTTTCTGTAAAGGGTTAGATAGTAAATATTTTAGGTTTTGCGGGCCGTATCAGTGAGCTCAGGCTGCCAAAACAAAATACCATAGACGGAGTGGGGCTTCAACAACAGAAACTAATTTTCTCATGGCTGTGGAGGCTGGAAGGGAGGTCATGGGGCCAGCATGCTCGGGTTCTGGCGAGAGCCGTCTTCCTGACTGGCGGATGACTGCCTTCTCCCTGGGTCCTCACGTCGGGGCCGGGGGTTGGAGATCGAGAAGGACAGAGAGGAAAAGACCTCTTCTTCTTTTTACGGGGCTCCACTCTTACGACTTCATTTAAGCTTAGTTATCTCCTCAATCTATATTCCCCAGATACAATCACACTGGCAGGCTAGGACTTTAACAGAAGAATTTTGGAGGGACACACTTCAGTCCACAGGACGGAGCCGACAGTCTCTGTTACAACTCCTCCATGAGGCTGCTGTTGTGTTCCTACACGCAGCGTGGGAACAGATGGGCACGGCCCTCTCCCGACACAACTTTTTCCAAAACAGGCACGGTTGGCTCACCCCTAGTTTCTGCCGTTCTGTGAACACAGCAGGTGCTAATAGATTGGTTTGCTCTGGGGATGGAGGGGATAATAACATATGCAAAAGCGACCTAACCCAGAGCCTGGCACATAGTAGGTGCTCAACACGTATCTGCTTCGTTTGATGCTCAAGTTGACAAGAATGGGTTCCTGGTTTCCAAACTGGCCCTACATTGGTGCTCCCGTTCCCTTTATTCAGGAGTATTGCTCTCCTGACCTCTTACAGTGGGATTGCATCTAACATGTGCACCAGGGTCTAAACTCGGTGTGACGTTAGTGCTGGATACAAAATCATTGTGTCACGAAACCAGCTCTGACATGGCCAGTTATGGTCCCATCACCAGTGGATGTCACAGAGAGAGAGTCGGGATGCCAGACTTTTGACCACTTATTCACCTGGGCATCCTTCCATTTAGAGCAGGACAGGAGAGAAGTTGATCCATTCATCACTAGGACCTGGGGAAAAAAAACCTAGGGACTTTTTTTTCTTTCCACAGTTCTGAAATTTTTCTGGAACAATAGATGGGCAGTTTTGAACAGGGCCACAGAACCTGGAGTGTTTGGGTCGGTTGATGAGATGGTGACTCATTTTGATGTGGCCGTGGGGGCTGCACAAGGGTGTTACTACCATGGGTCTTATTAAGCCCGTCCCTGCTCCCAGCGCACCTCCGATGCTAAAGATCCGCCACATTCTTTACTAGAAATACTGCTTTGCATGCTTCTCATTCATTGTTTTGTGAGGCTGGGAGAAATCAGAGGAAAAGAAACAAGGCAGTGAGCAGCAGGAGTCCTGGGGACACATAAGCATATCTGGGGGCTGAGCAAATAGACATTGAAAACGCAAAGTAGCCTACTGATTTGTGGCGGTGTTGGGGCCCCGGTGTCCCCAGTGGGTGGTGGTAGGTTGGGGCTTCTGAACTTTCCAGTAACTGTGACCCTGTGTGCATGTGAATAAGGCAGGTGGTCACCTGAATAGTGCCATGCAGAGACCCCGCCCCTAAAACCCCCACGCCGTCCCTGCCTCTCCCAGCCTGTGCTGGAGGTCTTTCCTTGAGGGAGGGAAGCTTCTTGGTGAAGCAGAATGAGCGTCAGCGTTGGGTTCCGCTAGGGGCTTGAGGAGTCTGGGGCACTGTAACAGGTGCCAGGTGATGCAGAACAAATGACTCCGGACCTCAGTAGCTTCAAACAACAATAAGCACTTACTGCCTCCTGGTTTCCTTGGGTTAGGAATTCAGAGGTGGATTAACTCGTCAGTCTGGCTTGACGTCTCTCCCAAGACTGTAGTCTGAAGGCTTCGCTCCAGTGGACAAGAGTGTCCAAGAGGGTCCACGCACGTGGCCAGCAAGCTGGGGCTGGCGCTTAGCAGGGAGGTCCCCAGCTCCTGCCCCTCTGGCCCTCCCCGAAGTCTGCCTGAGTGTCTCCCCAGCATGACGGGTAGCTTCCCCTGAAGTGAGCTGAGCGTAAGGCACAGGCTACTAAATCTTTGGTGACCCAGTCTCCGAAACCAGACTCCGGTACTTCCGCAGAACTCTGTGCAGCTCTTGCCCACTTCCCTGGGAAGGGGCGTAACCCCCCTCTCCTGGTGACATCAGGAGGCTGGCGTCCCTGGGGCTGTCCTGGAGGGGAGCTACCCTAAGCACTTGCTCTCCATCAGACACTGCTTCTGTGCTCTTCCTCCTTTGGTTTTCAGGGCAACTGCAGCAGTCCGAGGTGGGGTCTATTATTATGAGATATGTAAATGAGTTCATTTCACTAATTGTGTAAGGCCACACGGCTGGAGAATGGAGGTGGAGAATGGAGGGGCTGTGGTTGCAGTTGACACAGTGAGTTCAGGGCGTGGAGGCGGCCACCCCCCCCCCAACCATAGACCCTTCTCAGAGACCTAGCTCTGCCTCGATTGTGATAAACACAACCTGACTGCGTTTGCACAGACCAGACAGACGCTCTGGAAAGCACGGACACCGGGCTTGGCATGTCGAGGTGTTCAGCAGATGTTTTCTGTTTTCTTCCCCTAGAGTTTTCCTAGCTGGGGTGCATATGTATCAGGTAGCATGAGGGACAAATTTTATACAGTGCGTGTATGAAATGTGTATTTTTAAAAAATGTGTTTTATTTATTTTTGAGAGTCAGAGAGAGACAGCATGAGTAGGGGAGGGTCAGAGAGAGAGGGAGACACAGAATCCGAAGACAGGCTCCAGGCTCTGAGCTAGCTGTTAGCACAGAGCCTGACGCGGGGCTTGAACCCATGAACCGTGAGATCGTGACTTGAGCTGAAGTCGATCGCTCAACCGACTGAGGCACCCAGGCGCCCCTGAAATGTGTATTTTTTAAAGAGTTCTGTATGCATGTTAATGTATATTTGGGAAAAATAGTGAATTGTAATTGGCAAATTACTTCGTCGAATCTCAGTTGTGGAAGCTGTAAAATGAGCACAAAGACGCGTAGCTTTTGGAGTTGTATGGACTGAAAAAAAATGATGCATATTCAGGGCCTAGCGATTGATGGTTCCTAACAGGCACTCGGTGATATTTATTACTATTAACCCGAGATGAATGTAAAGTATTCTGGGAAATACGGAAGTGGTTTTCGAGATTGAGAACTGTGGCCATAATCACTGGCACCTATTTCTGTACTTTCTCTATTTTAAGAGAGAATCTCTTAGCGATTTGAGTTCCATTTAAGATTATGACCCTGTGGTAGAGGGAGCTACGGAGGAAATGAGTTTTTCTCCTTAGTTATGTTAACGGCATCAGTGAGAATTAACTGTTACAGTCTCGACCTTCATGAAGTAAGATCTTTAAAAAGTGGATGTTTTTATATTTAAGAAAGCTGGCTGGTGATATAAATGCACTTCCGACAATGTTTTCCTCCCACTCCGTGGTGGCCTAATTGTCAGGGGTGCAGGTGTTCTGACTGTGTGTCCCTTTGGGTATGAATACGCCACTCCAGATTGCCTTAACTAGGGGGCCTTCCTCTCCTGCAATTTAATTTCCAGGCTCTAATGCAAAGCAGGCTGATTCGCTTTGACAGCAAACTACAGGATAAACAGAGAGGGGCAAATTTATATCGTCAGGTAGCACTCCGCTATTATGAGTAATATGGCTTAACAGGGGAGGAAATGAAGAAACAACAACAACAAAAAAGATCCCATGAAACCATGAGGTTTCCCCCAAAGAACTTACTTTCAATGAATCCTAGAAAATAGAACCAGGAGAGGCCCTTAGATGACCAGGAGAAACAAATACTGATTGATTAGTTCATAATTTGTGTCTCATCTTCTGCAAATAACTTGATGTGCCTTAGAAAAGGCATTGAATCTTCCACTTCAGGATATTATTGTAGAGGCCTTCACATAACTTCAGAATAGATGGTTAAATTTCAAGACGTCAAGCCACTGATTTGACTGCGTCCGATTATGAGATTTTTTTTTTTAAAGCTTAGAATATAATCTTAGGGATGAAAACAACTGACCGTGAAAGAAGGTAATGTGATTTTTGTCTTTTTATGTAATGTCAAAGGTAGCGTGTGTGCTTGAAAAATTTAAGCAATTAAAGAGTAAAAGTAAAAGGTAGAAGCAAAGCATCCTTTATCACTATTGACATGAACTGTCTTGAGGCTGGTGTGGCATTTGTAGTTTCTGGTGGCTCTGGGCCATCTCTCTTTCGAGAAACAACAGTTTCTTCTTGTGGAGTTGTTTCCTCCACCAGTCTGACCCCCTTTGAAGGAGTGGGGGTCAGCCCGGACCCTCCTGGACTGTCGTATCACAGTGGAAACGGAACAGGTGTGTGTGCAGACACCCTCGGATGAGGTTACGCGTTGCTATGGACACTCGGGAGTGGACTCCTCAGCCTGATGTCTTTGTGTGACTGGAGGCTGGAGGCCAGCGTCGGTGTGAGAGCCGCTGGTGGTGCCGTGTAAAGGTGTACGCGGCCCTCCGTCTTTGTACACAAAGGTTTGTTCAAGGGATAAATGAGGCACTGACTGCTCCAGGTCTTTCAGGGAGCCTCTGGTCACTCTGAACTCGGCCTTCACCGCAGAAGACACTGGAAAACCCGTTCAAAGGAGGATGGATGGTGAAATACGTCCGCTTCTGTTTTCTTTCCATTCCTTCTCGTTTTCCTTAGGACTCCCTTGGTTTTCTAAAAGATACGGTTCTTCGACTTCTGAACTGATGGCCTTCCTTTGCTCTTTTTGACCTTAGGACCCCCAGCCCTTTTGGTAGGAATGATTTGCAAACGCGCTCTGATGTGTTAATGACTGCTGATTGTAAATATTTATTTTTGTGTTCTGCTTCCGTAGAATCCTTTGGCAGCAACGTCTTAGCTTAAAGATGCCTCCCCGGTAGGGTTGCTCTTTGGGACGGGGTAGTCACTTCTACCTCCATTCCATGCATCCCACCCCTGGTTCCCTTACAGAGGAATATCTTCTCCCCAAAATGAAGATTAAGAAAGGGTAGATGGCGTAGTCACAACAGGCTTCAGGGCCAAGACCTCCTTGGATTAGATATTAATTTCTTGCTCCTGTAAAGTCTGGGATGGTTTACACAACTTTTCAAGGCTGACCCTGTTCTGTAGCTGTGAATTAGAGGTTCCTGCCGACATGTCCAGGTTGGAGAGGAGGACACTGGGGAGTTAATTGAGCATTGATTGTAAATGTATTTGCTCACATTTCATTGGTCAAAGCAGCCACATGGGCACGAAAGTATAGTCCTGTCCAGTGCTTGGGAGGAGAATTGGAAATCTCAGGGAACAGAATCAAGGACTGTCGTGCTGAGTCTCCAGCATCACGGTGGGCGAAATGGGATATGAGTATTAGTGTCTTAGATACTTTGAAATCTCTATGGTTGAACTCCATGTAGGATTTGAGGTGGGGCTCATTCAGAGGAAGATACTCAAAGGTCTGCTTTCCTTTTCTTTTTTACAGTTACCTCCAGAGCCAGTGTGCTAACTAGGGCATCTACTTCATTTCTCTCGGCAGAAAAGGTTTCTTCTCCCCAAGCAGTTTTCCGTTTTAGTCAGCATTCCACTGCCAGCATTCCGTTGTAGCAATTTGGAGGAGTTTTAGATATTTGAGAGAAATGAATCACGGAGGGGAGGCTCTTGGGTAAGCCCGCATCTTTGGAGAAGCGTTGGTCACCGTGCAGGAAGAAGTTGGACCCTTGTGTTCCTAATGGAAGAGAAAGAGGAAGAGCTGCTTTTGTTTTGGGTTTAAAAGTCTTTCTTAATAAGGAATAATGAATATCAACACCCAGTTACTCAGTACACCAATTAAATTAAATTAGCATAGCCGGGGAAACAAAGGAAGAATCCTTCAACTTTTGCGTTTATTCTATAGACTCAACAGTCACAATATGAGGCAGAGTAGTAACAATACAGTCTGTTAAGACAATTCCTATTAACTTTTCATGTTTTAATCAAGTTACCATATTTAAAATGCCTCCCTCCACCCCCATAGACAGTTCTAGTTTGTTGTTTCTCTTTTCTTTTCATTCATGATAAAATTGAAATAAAATTAGCTTTTCCCACCTTTCCTATCACTGGTTTATGTTCCAGGCTGTGTCTTTGAAACAATTTTAGCCAATCTCCTTTTGAGACTTACCCATTGCTCTCCCTAGTTAAGCGGCCACAGGGATGGGCCGGGGTAGTAAAGAATGCCGGCTCTAGAGAATGGTCTTAGGTCAAGAATTATTATTGCTCGAGACCCCCAAGATCTAGTTATGGGTTTCTGCACACCCTGTGGGCTCTTATGATAATGCTTTTCTCCACTATTATTGTTATAAGGCATTAAATCAGTCAGATTCATGAGCAACAAGAGGTCAGTGTCTGATTGAAATTCATAAGGTCAAAAAGGAAACTAAAAATCAATTTATAAGATATGAAGATTTAGGTTCAAACTATATCCACGAGCAATAAAATTTCACATCCATAAATGTAAGAAAATCAGTTATTAAACTTGAGGGGGTAAAGAAGACTTATTAAGTTTTACACACACATGAGGCAGCTAACACATAATTTTATCAGACATTACTGAAATCCTGTGTGTAATATAAGCAATGATGGGCTAAAATGCTAAATGGTTTAGCACTAAATTATTAAGTGATGTATCCCTAAGGTATTAAACAGATAGAAAATGCAGAGCAGGTGTCTCTCCTAGCAGACTTGATCACCAGTTTAAGTGCATATTGATAACAAATGCACTTCAGAGAGAAAATAGTATTAGTAATATTTTTGCTGTGTGAACGCCTGGTGTCAGGATGACTAAAAGCCTCTACCTGACAAAGAAATGTTCATTTCTTTTTTTTTTTAGGAAAAAAATTAATCATGATAAATGTTAGGTCCCCACGGAGCCAAAGGGGAATTCTGGAGGGATTTGAGCATTTTATCTCTTTTCTTCTGTCATCTCTGCATGTAAAAAAAAAAAAATAGAGTGACTAGAAAAGATCTCTCTACTTTATGCAGTAAAAATCGAAATTATGAACACAGTTCGTGTGGCGAAATAAAAATAGAATTCTGCCAGGATGAGTATAAAGAAAACTTTATGAAAGCAAACGTTGGGGAAAAACTTCCAATCATTTAGAAACAAACCACAGGTCTTCATTTTGTCCTGCCATGACCAGGAAACCAGAACTTTCTGCTTGTTACCTGCTCATCAGAGGCTCCGGTTGAAAATTAAATAGCAAAAATACGTGTTTGTGAGGGAGCTGGACGGCAGCTTTCTTTTGTCTCTTTAGGCACAATAGGAACCCAAATGTGGCTTCCAGTAGGTTCATGGAAACAAAACATTAACAGGGTCTCGCTGGCCTTTGAATGTTCGATGAGGTAGGCTGGAGTCTCACTGCATTCACCGGAGGTTCACAACTGTCTCCCCAAACTTCACGAATTCCTGGGAGGCTTATGTTTTTTAAGTCTACCATCTTTGGACCTGAGGGCTGTGTTTGCTGCATGGCTTGGGTTTATGAATCTTTTCACTGTCCCACCTCGCTGGCCCGTGTGTTGAAGTGACCGCTCTTTAAAATTACATATACATATAATTTGCACATTATCCGCTCCGAGAACTCATGCAGAAATATAAACTCAATAGGCGTTTGGAAGTGCACTCACTCTTCATTTTATACTTGGAAACAGGTTTTCGAGAAGGTCAGTTAAGTTGTTCAAGGCTATGCAGCCTGTGCATGGAGCTGGGACCCCAACATTGGTTCCTTTTTAAAAAAAATTTGTAATGTTTATTTATTATTTTGAGAGTGTGAGAGACACAGAGTGCGAGCAGAGGAGGGGCAGAGAGAGAGGAAGACACAGAATTGGAAGCAGGCTCCAGGCTCTGAGCTGTCAGCACAGAGCCCGATGTGGGGCTCCATCCCACAGACCATGAGATCATAACCTGAACCAAAGCTAGCCGTTTAACTGAGCCACCCAGGCGCCTCGCCAACACTGATTCGAAGTCCATGGTCTTACTCACTCTCTTCTAGGCTTTTGATACCTCCTGTTAGATTAGACATAGGCCAACGAACTATGTCCCACAGGCCAAATCTGGTCCTCCATCTGCTTTTATAAATAAAGTTTTATTGGAACACAGCCATGCCTATTGTTTACATATTATCTATGGCTGCTTCCCCACTGTAATGAGCAAGCTGAACAGTTGGGACAGACACAGCATGTCTGCAAAGCCTATACTATTTATTCTTCAGTCCCTTACAGAAAATATTTGTCGACCCCTATTTTAGATGGCAGACTAATATCTACAACATGGACAACTGTTTTCAGGAACATTAATAAGTGTGACGTGCTAACAAAAAAAGATGTTCTGGGGTCAAATAAGTTTGAGAAATGCTAGGTCAGGCAAAGTTAAACAGCCTCCTTTCCAGAGCCTTTAACGTGTGTGTGTGTGTGTGTGTGTGTGTGTGTGTGTGTGACATTTCATAGGTCACATCTGAGAAAGGATGGGTGTTCTTTGGCATGGTGGCTAGAAATGAGTAGAACTTAGGATGGTTATTGTAATGTAATCTCTAATATTACTATAGAAAAAGGTTTTAGTTGGTGGTCCAAAAGTGGGTGGAGTTTTCCGTCACCTGGGCAGAAGCTAATCTTTTTTGACTTTGTAGGAAAAAATGACCCACCAGATGCAATTTTGTTCAATTTTATTTTCCTTGCTGTAACTTTTTCCTGAGTCTGTATGTGAGTACTAGCTTCAAGTGACCCACTGGATGAGCAAGAATCAAATGATTGTTAAAACTGGAAATGGCAGACCTTATTTAGTTTAATAACTTTTTTAAAAAATAAAGGTGCCTTTATGGTGCTGCAGTGTGGCTGTAGCACGTGGTTATTTCCTGCCTAATTGACGGCTCTGTGGGTGGTAGAATTCGTGTAGTTCATGGTGTTCTGTAGACAGTGCATGTGGCTTTCAGGGGCTCGAGCCGGCTTTGGGAGGTTGGGACCACTGTGTTAAATTCTGGAAGGTCGGGTTAGTTACAACTCATTTGGTTGTGGATGACAAAAACCCACTTCATTCTTGATAAGCCATTGATTGATATGACCAGGAGGTGAAGTAGAGGCGGCTTAGGCACAGCCATTTCTAGGGGCTCAGATGCCGCCACTGGGATTCTTTCTCTCCTTCCTTCCTTTCATTGATTTATTTCTCTCTTTATTTCCTCTAGTTGATTTATTCTCATGAAGTATCTAAGATTATTGGCATTGCTAGCTCACATTTTATCTAAAGATAAAGATTCTAGATTTTCTTTTCTTTTATCTCAGTTAAAAAAATTATTTTGACAGTTCATTTTATCGTCACATTGGCGAACATACAGTGTGTACAGTGAGCTCTTGGTTTCGGGCGTAGATTCCCGTGGTTCGTTGCTTACATACAACACCCAGTGCTCATCCCAAGATTCTAGATTTTCTTAAAAAAATTTTTTTTTACACTTATTTATTTTTGAGAGACAGAGTGAGACAGAGCACAAGCAGGGGAGGGGCAGAGAGAGAGGGAGACCCAGAATCGGAAGCAGAATCCAGGCTCTGAGCTGTTAGCACAGAGCCTCAAGTGGGGCTTGAACCCATGTACTGAGCTGAAGTTGGAAGCCTAACTGCTTGAGCCACCCAGGAACCCAGTTCTAGATTTTCTTAAACAGCTTCCTAGCAATGCCTGGGAATGTCTCTGATTGGTCCTACCTGGGTCATTTGCCTAATCTTGGACCCATTGTTGTATCCAGGATGAGGCATTCTGATTGGCCAGACTGGATCCCATGGCCATATATGTGGCAGGAGACGCCCCCTGGGAGGCATAAGGGGAAATTCCCAAAGGGAGAGGGAGGAGGTTATCGCCTGAAGAAAACGGAAACAATATTAAATGGGGAAACCCCACGGAGGTCTACTTCTGGCTACTGGAGGAGGAGACATTGGCTGTGGTGACAAATATCGGTTAAAGAAACAGGAGGCCCCACCAGAATGTAAGCTTCAGGAGGCCAGAGTTTTATTTTGGTCACCACCTCTACAACGGGGCTTGGCACAAAGGAGCACTCACCGGCTACGTGAATGGAATGTTGCATCGGCTGTTGGAATTTAAGAACTGAGAGCAAAGGTCGTGGATAATCCTGAGTGTGATGCGTTTATAAAATGATTATGAAACGTTCACAGTTGCCCACTCCTCCCATAAAGAAGTGAAGTCCATTTCCTCCCTCCCCACTTGCATCTGGGTGGGAACTTGACCTAATTTAGATAGTGGGGCATCAGCACGCGCTACCCAAGCGCAAGCTTGGAAAGCATCCATGTATGGGCTTGACTTCTTGCTGCACTTTGAGTGAGCTTGAACCAGACTGCTGGGGGGTAAGAGACCACGTGGACAAGAGCTGAGGCGTGCTGTTTGGTAGCCAGACCCCCCAGCCCGCTCCGAAACCCATCACGTCTCACCAGGGAATCCCGGTCAAGATCTAACAGGCTTGGCCGGATCAGCACACCCTCCCAACCCCAACTGCTACATTACAGACTCAGGATCTAAATAAAAGTTCTGGTCAGTCACTGAAGTTTTTTTCCTTTGCGGGGGAGGGGGGTTGTTACATCAGGCATGTTCACTGGTGTAGTTATAGGTGGAAAAATACTATCAGACTCCAACCCTCTGATGACCAATTTTTTCCCCCTTGTATTGGTCTCACTGTAAGCCTGGGAGGTTTAAGGTCCTCAAGTTCATGCTCTGGTTTTTCCTTCCCCCACTGCGCAAATATATGCTTAACATTTGCATTTTGAGCAGTCTTTCTATAATCCCTGCCAGATTTGCAGTGGAGGAGGAGAGAGTGTTTTATAATTATTAGTATTATTTTATTGTCACATATATATCTCAGTTAATGCCGACATGATTGTTCTTGCTGTTGTAACGTGAATTAGAAATGTTCTCAGTGGGATATTGATCATTCATGTAATTGTATGAAGAAGGAAAAACAATCCCCTCTCTGCCTTGGAGAAACCAAAACAGGAAGGATGAGGCCAATAAAAAAATCAAAACATAGGTGGTATTTTAAGGGGCACTGTCTTTATTATTATTTTTTTCTTAAAAAGAGAAGTTATGCTTGTTTTAGGGAGTTTTCTATTATAATAAATATCAACAAAATTGTTTATTTGGGAGTTAAAAAATACATGCTTATTTGAAACGATTTCCAGGTAAAGTTTTACAAAATTCCTCTTGCTTTATTATCTTATGTACATTTTTATGATATTAAAGTATAAATTATATTACATAGCATTATAAATTGTTATTAAAGCGATCTGCAGCATAACTAGCAGAGAACTTAAATATAACTGTAAAAACTGAAATAAAAATCTATTAATGCAATAAACCTACTTAATAAAAGTTACTTTCGTATTCAAAAACAAAATATTAAGGCATGCTTCAGATCTGAAAGTCAAAAATGAGGGAATAAATTAGTGAAGGTTAAGAACCTTGTAGCAGCTGACTAACAAAGCTCTAGGGGATTATAAAATTTCATGCTCTTGTAATAAAAAGGATAAAGGATTGGCTAGAAGACCACTAAAAGTTAAAATAAATGAACATAAAGGAGATGAAAAAGTCTGACAAGGCTGAGACCACTAATGTGTAAAGACTAAGGAGATGGCATTAAAGTGTTAGAGGCTGGAATTAAATGTAAAATGAATTCTGGTAGTAGATTAATAGAAAATTATAAAGGTAAATGAGTTCAGTTTCATGGTTTCAGAAAACTTTATATATCTCATTATTTTTCTTAGCACTTGAGAAGAGGCAGAGTAAGACAAATTAAAATCTGGCGTAAACCATATTGGAGTAGGTGGAGGCGGCAATTATCCCTCAACGCTCATCTCCTTTACTCCCCAGTAATTGACCTTTAATTGTTGAGTGGCCGTGGAAGCCCCAAATAAAGCAAGATTTTCCAGATTCCCTTTCTCCTAAGTGGGACCATGAACTTGACTTCTTGTCCAATTAGTTGTAAGAGTCATTGACAACTTCCGGGAAATGTATTAAAAAGGAGGTAGTGGGTACTTCCTGGACTTTCCCTCCAATCCTTCCTGATGGCTGGAATGTGGATGTAATAGCTTGAGCTCCAGCAACCATTTTGGACCAAGGAGTGGCCATGGGAATAGAAACTGTACATGGGGGAGAACAAGACAGAGGGAGCCTGGAACCTTGCCACTCTGGAGCCTCTGTCTCAACCCTCCATGTCTGAGCACCAGACTGAAGAACTTTCCCTCAGTGCTATTTTGGATCTCCTATCCTTACAGTCAAAACTCATCTTAATTAAGACTGGGTTTCTCCTATCTCCAGGTAGACATGTGAAAATTGATATTGTGTGTTGTAATCAGCAAATGCACAAGCCAGTGGTTGAAGTCGGCAAATAATCATACCTCCCATGTTGGAGCTGGGGGAGGGGCAGCTGAGCCCAGGAGCCTTGTGTTTTGTTTGGTGCTGATGGCTGGAAATGAATAGTTCACTCCTAGCAAAGGTCTGCTCCAAAATCCAGTACCAGAGCAACCTGGATAAGTGGTGATGGAATTTGTCCCAAAGCTGGACTTTTGTAGAAAGAACGGTGTTCTTCAGGTTGCATTACAGATGGATATAAACAGTAGTTTTGAAAAGTAAATAGCTTCTAGTCATATTTTCTTAAGATCAAGCAGATGTCAATTAATAAAGACAAAGATATTTTGCTACTGCTTATTTGGGCTGACTTTTGAGGATAACGGATTTTATCTGGTCCAAGGCAGGCTCAAGCCCTCCACAGCCTCGCCCCCATCCCATCATGGCCTCTCCATGGCTAGGAGCACATTTTCTCTTATTTCTCTTCGCCTTGACCTTTCCCAACTCAGTGTACTGTAACAGTTGAAATGGTACTTGGTTGATCTTAAGGAAACATCCAGTACCTTTGCTGTAGGTAGCATTTGCCCTTGATCCCATGTAGATTTTTCCAAACCATTAGAACAACTGCTGACCTGCACAGAAATTCTTCTTCTGGTCTGAAATTAATGATGGTGGATCTTTCCCAGAGCTGTTGAAGAAAAGCATCTTGTGGCTTTTGTTTTATTTTGTTCTCCGGGAAGCCTTCACACCTTGTGCCTCTTCCCCTCTGGGCTTCCTCCCGGTACCCCCAGGGCACCCTCACCTCACCCTCACACTAGCCTCTGCCCTTACACTTCTTTATTTCTCCCTCTTTTCCTCTCCCTTTTTCCCCTTGCCTTTCCCCACCCTCCTCCCCTCCCTTTTTTCCTCTCTCCCTCTTTCTTCCTTCCCATCGAAGTGTTCATTGAGCATCAGCTCTGCGCTACCCATTTTCTAGGCGCTAGAAAGATCACTGACAACAAAGCACACACAGACAATACGTTTTTTGTGGTTTTTGCTGACTTGCTTGTCTTTGGAAGGCCCTTAACGCACAGGCATTCATAACCTTTGCTGAGGTCTGGTCTCAGTGTGTCCGTCCATTGCAGTGCAGGGTTCATATGACTCTCTTGGACTCTATGCTTCTCACCTACCTGGAAATGCTTGTGAAATTAACAACGAGTACAAATTTGCTTCTGGTGATGACTATGGCTTGCACAGAAAAGCATGTCGGTGATGGAAGGAGAAGGATAATTGGTGATAGAAAGATATGATTCTTAGAAAGTGGAATTTTTAAATAAATTGAGGAATGGAGAAACATATTTGATGGTCTGGATCAATGTCTTTGTTTCTATACATGAACGTAGAAAAGTGATTTGGGAAACACGGGGCAGAAATTATATTTTAAAATAGAGATGGACAACCCAAGCGCGAGGGATTAAGGGAGTATTTGGAACACGGAAATTCACCAAGGGGGTACCTTTGTCAGAATAGGGCTGGTATCATTTAGGATGACATAGACTGCGTAGTAGCTAATGATGCCTCAATATCAGTGACTCCACACACACAAGTTTATTTCCTAGTCATACTGGCTATCCAGCAGGTCATCCCCATGGGGTGGGGACCATCTGCTCACAGCAGTCACCAATGGGCCCCGGTTGAAGGAAGCGACCCTTCCGCACGGACCTGTGTCACTCCAACAGTGGACCAGAACATCACTGTCTTTGTCAGTTCAGGCATCATCAGAACCCTCAGGTCTCATGGTTCTGGAGGCCAGATGTCTGATCAGGGTGCCAGGATGGTTGAGATCTGGTGAGAGCCAAGTCTTCTGGGTTGCAGGCTGCAGATTTCTCATGGTATCCTCACGTGGTGGAAGCAGAGTGAGCTAGCTCTCTGGCTTCTTCTCATAAAGGCACTAATCGTATTTGCGAGGCCACCACCCCCATGACCTACTCACCTCCCAATGACTACACCTCTTCATATACCATAATGTTGGAGATTACATTTCAGTGTATGAATTTTGAGGAGCCCAAACATTCAGCCCATAACAATGGCAAATCACTTGTCGCCTCTTAAGGGTTCCACCTCGAAGTAACACAGGTAGTTTTGTTGACGTTTCATTGGCTAATGCAAGCCACAGGGTCGTGCCTTTCCTCGAGGGGGTGGGGAATTGCCATTGCACTGTGCACCTGTAAAACTGAGCCTCTAAACTCAGCAGTGCTCAGACACTGAGCACCACCAATGTCTGCTGTAGTCCTGATGCTGGGCCCTAAGGATGCCATTTCCCCCAGGCTGCAGGCATGTCCTTTAAAGTGGAAACACCATCATGTAGATCTTTGAACAAGTCATCTCTAGCTAAGTGTCTGGGACATAGTAGTTTTTTGGTAAATGTTCGTCGTACTGAATTGATCTCCAGTCTGTGTACTTCCTGAAACCTCTCATGATTTATTGGTAAAATTTTCACCCTTAATTAGTGAAAAAAGAAACTCCTTGTATGAGTTTATAAATTATTTAGCTTACAAAGCCCTTCTGAGCTCTTCAAGTACACTGTAAATAATTTACGTTCATACTTGTATGATTTCAAATTTGTTTATTAATGTTATCTTGGAGATAGAAAACAACCTAAGTGAAACCACACTACGTAATTCTGCAGATCATTTGGAATAAGGAAAAAAATGCTTTTCTTCTCATGTGAAACTCTTATTGACCTGTCATTAGTAGGGTGTGAAGGCCTGGCTTTCGCAGAGGTACACAGATGTTCGTGCTGATGTGAGCCATGGCATTTATGCGTTGGCCATTTATTGAATTTTTACTATATTCCAGGTACTAAACTAATTGACTCTATGCTGCCCAATAGATTGTGTCTCCAACTGGCCTCTTACTATACCCACGTGGATGCGTTTCATTGGCTCCTCAAATGTGACATGTCCAGAATGAAATCCCTGGTTGCCAGACTCCCACCTGACAGCTCCCATGGCTAGAAACTCTATCTATGCAGTATCTCAAGTCATAACTTTACATGCAGCCTTGACTTCATGCCTTCTCTCACACCCTGGGTCTAGACTTCTGATATTCTGTCAGTGTTCCCTGCAAAACAGAGCCAGAGGCCAAGCTGCCATTACTTCTCAGTTAGTCTATTCACAAGGATCTAATGGCTTTCTGTCTTCACCACCGGCCCCTACGCTCTACTCTTTGCAGAGCATCCCAAGAAAGCCTTTTACAATGTAAGTTACTCTTCTGCCTGAAACCCCGGCAGCCTCCATCTCAGGCCAAGGAAAAGCCAAAGTCCTCCATAAGGTCCCACCTGACCTGCATTCCATCCCCCAACTGCTTTCCTGATTCCATCCTCTTAACACTCTCTCCTTCGCTCACTCTGTTCCAGCCACAGACAGTTCCTAGCTTTCTCGGAACATTCCAAGCAAGCTCCTGCTGAGAGACTTTTGTGCTTGCTCTTTCCCCTGATTTGAATGGCTTCCCCCAGGAAAATGCCTCATTTTCCAGTCCCTTCATGGACTCAGCACCCCTTTCATACCTTTCACTTTGCATCTTCTGGGGCAGGGTGTGCAGGGTGCCTGGTGGGCCCATGTGGGAATCCTGTTCGCTGTGGTTGTTTATTTAGGTTTCTGTTCCCCTTTGAAGGCAGATTCAGGGGCTTCTCATCTTTGTATCCCCATAACTTAAGATCTTCTAAAGTTTGCATTAGGTATTTATCTGCATTGACCTTTAAAAGCAAAGTTGAAACATGAACCAAATATGCCATTGAGATCATCTCCCACTAAAGTCAATAGTGGTATAAATGAGTAAAAAACTGAGCAGGGTTTATTTTTTAAAAGTTGGTGTGGAGAGCTCAGGGAAACATCAAAAGCCAATTTCTCCACAATGTGCAACTCTTCAAGTCAGAATAATTTAATTTTAGGAAGAATAAAGCAGGAATGGATTGAAAACTGTCTGAACAATTTGAACATAGACTATCTTGCTTTAGGGGACAGAGGAAAAACAGGATACTCCAAAGTGTAGAGGACCCAATTCTTACATGAGTAAGGGGTACATATAAGACTGGGGCTTTTCTATGGTGCAGGAGGTGCATTCTTGGTTTTAGTAACATGTGTGGATTTAAATCAGTATTAGAAAAACATCTGATATTTCCTAGTGAAGCTCATACTATCATAAGTTTCCTGATGCAATGCTATTTTTTTTAAAGAAAAACATGGCATCAATTCAAAGAGAAGGCATAAAGAAGAAATACTCCATGTGGTATTTGGATGACTGGTATATTAATGGCTGGTGCTGGGAACTGCTTTTTTGAGGACCTGGATTGGCCATTGGGAAGCCAGTTTTCTAGACCTTTGGATCCAGGTACTTGCCCTATGGTACTTGCTTAGGATAACTGATGATGGCCAACCCTCCTTTTGAATTACAAGATGTTGCCCCTCATTGAAGCTGATTGGATCAAGAATGGGCCCCTCCCTGAAGCTGGGCCAATCACATTCTTTTTTTGATAATTGATAATCAGGATCCAGCGTGACCTTGTGGGGTTCTGAGCGTGGTTTGGACAGTAGACTTGGTTGTTCTGGGGTTGCTCCATTTTTCTCTCTGGATGGAAAAGCTGTGAGAGAGGGAGACAGAAAAATAACATAGGTGTGTGTAGAGAAAAATAGAAACGAGACATAAGACCTGCTTACTCTGGTTTTCTGGTTTCCTGTCCATTCTTGGTCTGGCTGCATTCTTATTCTTGGGTTTTCTGAGACACTCTGGCACCCCAATAATAAATCTCCGCCTACCAGTGCATCTCACGTCTAGCACTGGACTCTCAGGCTTCTCTGAGTTATTACTTTTCCTTATTGCAAAGATCCTCTATCAGTGAATATGGAAGAGGTTATTTACTTTCTCTGAGCCTCAGTCACTTTATAAAATGGGAGGAGCTGGTGAGCTTTTTTTTTTTTTTTTTTTTCCAAAATGTGGGATACAGCCCACTGGAGAAAGATGAGATGTTAGATATTATTGAGATCTGACATCATGTCATACGGAACCACATAGTGACTCCTTTTCTAATTGCCTCCCAATCCTTCTCATTATAGATGAAGGAGAAAGTCAGTTTGACTCTAGTATGTTTGTAATACTTTTCTAATGCCTATTACGCTCTTTAACAGAGAGAAAGAAGACATCAGACTGGGAACCTTGGAAAGCTATAGCATCCAGCTAGAAATTTATATAAGTGGTTTCCATTGAATTTATTTTGTACTGTTATTTCTTAACATCAAAACGCTTGTTTTAATTCTGATTTTTCATTTATGGTAGTAAGGCAAAACTTCCTTTAAAAATAACTAAAAAGTGGAGGAAAAGAAACAGCTACTCTATACGATGGAGCTCCAATGACAAATGTCAAATGACAAAAAATAGCAAATCACCATTTGGCAAACACCGCATTGATAATTATTGCAGGCAAGACGTATCAATGGGATGCTAAAATTAGTGGATAAAATTAAGGGGAGAAAGAGGATAGTTACAGAGTTTCAAGGAATTTCCCCACAAGACACTTACTAAATACAGAGGAGATGGTGGAGAAACTACAGACACTGCCTCAACTGACTGATCAAAATTAATAGCCCATCACGTACCTCATGACATCATGCACTGGGAAGGACACAGCACTAATGTGGCATTTGTGGCAAAAAGGCATAGCTTCAATGTAATCATGAAAGCACAAGGGACAAAGCTACAGTGAGGAATGTTTTACAAAAATAACTAGTCAGTGCTCATCAAACATATCAAAGTCATGAAAGAAAGACCTAGGGGCCATCACAGGTTTGAGGGAACTATAGGTACCATGACAATTACATGGAATTTGTGACCAGGAGAAAGACATTGGTGAGACACTGGTGATGTCTGAGTAAAGACCTATAGATTACTTAATATTATTATATCAACATTAATTTCCTGCTTCTTGTAATTGGACCATGGTTGTGTAAAATGGAAACATTTGAAGAGTCTGGGTAAAGAGAATACAGAGACACTGTTTTTGCAACATTCCCCATCCCCTCAACTCTGAAATTATTTCAACATGAGAAGCCTCAAACTCTAAAACTATATATTTTTTTCTTTTCCTATTTTTTGGAGAGAGAGAGTACATACAAGCAGGGGAGGGAGGGAGAGAGAGCGAGAGAGCAAGAGAGAGAGAGAATCCCAAACAGGATCCATGTACAGCACAGAGCCCAACTCAGGGATCGATCCCGTGACCTTGGGATCATGACCTGAGCTGAAATCAAGAGTCAGATGCTCAGCCAACTGAGCCACCCAGGTGCCCCTACACTATATTTTTTCTTGATCAGTGGTTCTCTGTAGGGACAGTTTTGCACCAAAGGGGACATTTGGCAATGTCTGGAGACAATTTTGGTTGTCACAACTAGGGGGAGGGCTGGCACTGGCATCCGGTGAAGAGAAGTCAGGGATATTCTGCTAAATATCCCACATTGCACAGGATGGCTGTTTATGCCAAATATTTACCCAGTTCAAAAAGTTATTAGCTCTGAGCTTCATAAACCCCGTTCTAGAATGACCCAATTTTTAAAAAAAATACATGAAAACAAGGACTGTATGAAATATTATGGTATAGAAGTTATGCAAATATTAATGTGCAACTGGCATGCAAATCTCTAAGCCTCATTAGAACGTGATCTCTGCATCATTTCTAGTATTTTGGATTCTGTGAGTTCAAGGGCCGTGTTACTTAAGGTTAGAGGTACGAGGTAGGAAGCTCTGCGGCTGCGCAGCGCAATTGGCCGTTGTTGGTAAACTATTATCATGTGTTTTCCTGGGTGTGAAGCGAGCACATCAGTCTGACCATTTCTAATGAGATATAGGATAACACTGTGTGGTCGGCTCTTGCTGTCAGCCACTGCCCGGTGGGCTTAGCAAAAGAAATGATCCTTCATTAATTAACCTTCACTTTCTATGTAGAGTCATTCATTGAGATGCAGGTAATTAAACCAAGGTCATTTCAAGGACAGACAGGGAAAAAAAAACAGCAGTTGGAAGGTGGTAGAGTTTTTTGGGTAGAGAACTTCGAATTCTATTTTTATCCTGGTGCAGAATTGCGGAATCATCTTTTCTCCACTTTTAAATAATCTAACCTTTTTTACTGGGATCTTTTAAGTTCTTCTCAAAACCATACCTCACGAATTTTTAAGGATTTAGGTTATAGATACTGCCTGCTGGTTTAGAAATAAATGTTAAGGCAAAAGTTTAATTTTGGAGGGGCGGTAATAGGATTTTGTTGGAGAGGGGAAGACCAAGAGAAAAACACATGGTTTTCTTTTTGTTTGTTTGTTTTTGTTTTTTTTTTTTGAAAACAGTTGCTATTATCTCTTAGTTTGGACTATATACATTTTCGCTTTTTATTGCTTATAATATTTGGCCTGTACGATATATATTATAGCAGTTAAAAGCACGGATTTAGAGGTAGGTAGATGTGGATTCATGTTCTAGCCCTGCCATTAATTCAAACCTTGGAAAATTCATTTCACTTATTTGGCCCTGGTTTTCTTGTCTGTAAAATGGATCTGATAGATCAAGCGAGTCTCAGTTTTGTTGATCGGATTCAATCAAACATGGCCAGCATGTGTTCTTGGGGTGTTCACGGGGTTGTTAGCTACCTCTTAAGCAGTGGATGCTTTGTGGTAGGCTCTGTTCTGAGGTCCTTACTTAGACCAACCCGTTTAAGCTTCCCATCAGATCTCAGAGTTAGGTACTATTATTGTCTGTTTTATAGATGAGGAAATGGAGACACAGAGAGGTCAAGTAATTTGCCCTAGGCAGCACAGCCATAAGTAGCAGAGTTGGAATCTGAACCCAAGCAGTCTAGGTCTGGAATCTACATTCTTTACTACCACACCCTACCCATACCTTCTCAGTAAAGTTGTTGGTTCTTACTGTTAAACTCATCCTATGTAACACTAAAAAATATACGGCTAAAAGTGAACTCACTTTGGAATACTTTCCCCTTGGCAAAACAGGTGGTCATAGTGGTTAGAGCTCATGCTTCTTTGAGGCCAACAGCAGCCATATCATAAATGTCAGGAAAAGCCTAGTTTACTTCATTAAAAAAAAAAAAAAATCAATGCAGTTGAGAAGCATTGCCACCTAGTGGAAGGCTGCGTCATGACAAGACATTGTTGGCAGCTCTTCTGGAATTTGCTATGGGGTTCCCTTTTCTATCTCGGCTCCCAAAATGTACTTAAAACATTTTTTGTTCTTGTGTCATAGTCTCCAAGCCATTTCGGATTCTGACACAAATGTGTTTGGAATTGAGGTTTTACAATGAAAGGTACGATATTACAACAGAAGCCAGTGACGTTTTGCCTTATTCACACCCCTTAAAGGAGACCGGATGGATTTCTCAGCTTGCCTTGCTAAGCACTTTACTTTTGGTCATAGAGACAAAATGCTTAATTTGTTAAACATACACAGAATCAGAAGTAGGGCCATTTAGTATATCTGATATTGCTTGCAGTTATTAAAGTCAGTTTTTATCTGTTTAAACGGGTCATAAAAAAAACGTAGAATCTAAAATAAAGGGCTACCACCACCTCTCCCTCCGACAATGTTTAATACACGCTCAAAATTCTGATTAGGAATCCGCACAAACCAGGAGAGAGAATAACTTAAGAGGCAGAAATAAAGTTTCAGCCTGACTGGCATTTGTGTTCTAGTCAAGGTTGGTCAACCTTCAAATGATGCAGTGTTTTCCATGAACTCACAGCAAAAACGAATCAAACCAGAATTCTTCCTCGTACGCTCACATACATATCTAGGCATTTTCTAAAACTGCAGGCTCATTTTTGTCCCCGCACTACTTCCAACTATAGGTTGCTGACGAAATTCACCTAATTTACGACACTGTTTGCTTGTCTTATTCTGTTCTTCTCACTTTTTACTTTCTTTCCACTTTGTGGTATCACAGGGCTCTAACACGCCCACTCATTAGAACCCAGCATCACATGGCATAAAGCCTTTGGCTCTTGTAACATGTAAATTCCTTGCCTTATGGGAGAAATACTATTTTATTCTTCTAAAAATTAATGTGTTTTATTCATATAAAAATTAAGAGCACTAACGAAATGATTTTGTAAGAAGGAAAGTCACGGAGACATGTATTAAATCCTCTGTATTCCTTCTTCTCATTGTTCTGACAACACTAAGTGATTGAGGTCCGTGGGTCTATCGCCTGGGCTCCTACGAAGATACACAAATATATACACACACACTTACCTCCTGGTACCGTCATCTGTCAAGTAGAAGACAACAGGACTGATCTCCGGTCTCTCTTCCATAATTCTGAATCCAATAGGTTCTGGAAACCTAACGATTTTCAGACCTCATTTGGAGACAAAATCTGACCTAAACTGACATTCAAATGTTTTGATGCAAAAATATCTTTTTAATTTTAATTTTTTATTTTTTTTACTGTAATGGTGCCTTTATTCCAGACTCCACTGTGGGCATTACGTAATCTGCGCCATGTGCTTCCGGGGAAGGCAGACTCCAAGATGGTTTCCCATGGTCCCCAGTGGCCTGATATTCATGCCCGTTTGTAAACCCTCCCTTTGAACGTGGGCTGAACCTCTTGATTTGCCTCCAACAAATAGAGTATGGCAGAGGTGGTGGAAGGCCACCTCTGAGACTAGATTAGAGGGGATGTCACTTCCGTCTTGGATCGCCTGCCCTGGGGGAAGTTGGCTGCCATGTTGTGAGGTGAGGAACGGAGGCAAGCCACATGTGTGGGCGGGATTGAAGCCGATTCCCTATTACCTCCGGGCGAGCCTGCAGATGAGACCACAGCCTTGGCCGACATCCTGAGTGTAACCAAGAGACACAGACACCAGCTAAGCCATGCTCTGATTTGTGAACCTTACAGACTGTGAGAGAATAACTTCTTTTTCTCTTTTTCTTTTAGAGAGAGAGCACAAGCAGGGGAGGGACTGTGGGAGAGGGAGAGAATCTTAAGCAAGCTACATGCTCAGTGTGGAGCCTGATGCAGGGGTCAGTCTCATGACTGTGAGATCATGACCTGAGCCAAAATTAAGAGTTGGATGCTTATCCAACCAAGTCACCTGGGCACCCCAAATGGTTTTTGTTTTAAAGCCACTAAGTTTTGGGTATTTTGTTACATAGCCATAAATAACCAATAGAGAACGACGTTTTCTTTTCTTCTAAAATTTCAAGTAATCTGATTTCCCAAACATTTCTGATCCCAAAAGATTCAGGTACCAACAAAACCTGAATGAGAGGCAGTGGACCTGTCATACCTACTTCATAGCGTTTTTGTGATAATTAAATGAGATAATACTTGTAAAATGCTTGGAATCATGCCTGGCGTGTTGAAGTGGTCAATAAATATGAGTTACTGTCAATCTTACCAGATCCTCCCCTGCCCCCATTTATGAAGGAGGACTCTGGCTGCCTCCATTTTGATCTCCAACTTTCTGTTGGCTTCTTCTTTCCAGCTTGTCTCTTGGCTCAGGTGGGAGACCCTGAGGGCAAAGCAGCCCCTGATGGGAACCCAAACCACCCCCTCAAACAGTAGGGTCTGCCCTGAGCCAGCAAGGGCCTGGAAGCGATTGACTGCAAGACAGTGTTTGAAGGGATTTGCACTGCTCACCGGCACATACCCACTCACCTTTGCCTCCCGTTTTCCTTATAGAAACATGGAAGTATTTTCAGCACTTTGGAGGCAGTTTTTGAACCACTAGTTTTCTATTTCCCTGGCATTGGCCTCATGACCTGAATTCCTTTCTTATTCCATTACCGCCTGTCTCTCTGCCTTTGGGTTTCGTAAGCAGAGAGTGTCTGGACCCCAGTCTTGTATCTCTGTGCCCCGGTTACTTTACTTACTTACTTACTTATTTACTATTTTTAAAGGCATTTTTATTTCTAGGTAACCTTTACAATTAACATGAGGTTCGAACTCACAGTCCCAAGATCCAAGAGTCACACGCTCTCGTGACTGAGCCAGTCAGGTGCCCCTACAATTATTTATTAAATGAGAGTCGCTCCTTCAGCAGCTGCTGATGTTGCTCTTGCTGGGACATTGCTCTGCAGTTTTCTCTCCCCTCCCCCATTTAACAACATTTTACAGGGTGTTCCTGGTGAACGTACTCAGGTAGGAGGTCACTGTTTTTTATTAACCGAATTCTCTACTTATCGACATTTATGTAGCTTCTACTTACATTTTTTTTTTCTGTTTTGCTCATTACAGCCAATGCTTCAAAAAACATTTGAGAATAGTTTCAACTCACCTGAGGAGTCAGAATCCAACATTTTGAAAGTCAGGGTTGCAGAGATGTAATGTACAAATAGTAAAATTCAGCTCCTGCGGTACACGGTTATCTGTGTGTTTTTGCCAATTTTTAGGGTCCTGTCATTACCACTGTATGCAAGCCACGTAACAAGTCCCTCATTGCCCAAAGTCAGTTTTGCCTGATATCTTTTGTTTAACAAAGTAGCAACACAAAAATAATATCAGTGCAGCGTTTTAGGCTCGGAGCATGTAAACAACCCTCCCCCTATTCCAACATTCAAAGAAAAATCCAGCCAAACTGGAATGGTTCGTCAATTACTCTCCTGTTTTTAAGCCTTTGCCAAAAGTGTGTGAGCTTAATTAAGTTAAAATATTTCAAAGGGAGCCCAGTTGCACTCATTTGTTTATAATACAAGATTCTCTTTGATCACGGATGTTCACTTTTATAGAAACCCTGTTATCATTTTTGGGATAAGGGATAGAGTAAATTAACTTTGTGTTGAAAAAAATACAGGAAATTAAAGAAGTACCTGAGGTGAACTTCCTTATTAATAACAGAAAGATGTGACTTCACGGAGCCAGCGGGGCCGGTGGAGTAGAGAGGAAGTCTGTGGGAGAACAGTGTGAATTGCTTAGAGATTATGGATATAATTTATTAAAAAGTTGGCTTTAAAAATACACTTAATATCCCTCTTTCTGCTCTCAGTGTGAACCCTCCTGGTTCCCGCAAGACAAGCGTTGCCTTGGGAAAGTGATTTCGGCAAATGGGTGCAACACGCTTGTGTAATTTGGCTGGAATTTGCCAGGGAGAGATTTACATCCGCGCTGGTGGGCATCCCACGCTGGGGGAAATTCAGTGCCACTTTTCCAGTTCTTCCTTTCGAAAGATTCTTATTTGCTTTCAAGAGTAAGTATGTATTTAAGTTAACTGTATTTAAAAATCTGACTTTTGGGGCACCTGGGTTGTTCGGTCGGTTGAGCGCCTGGCTTCGGCTCGGGTCATGATCTCATGGTTCGTGGGTTCGGGCCCCACATCGGGCTCTGTGCTGACAGCTCGGAGCCTGGAGCTGTTTCGGATTCTGGGTTTCCCTCTCTGTCTGCTCCTCCCCCATCTCTCTCTGTCTCTCAAGAACAAATAAATGTAAAAAATAAGCAAATAAATCTAAAAAATCTGACTTTTAGCATCTCCTGTCCCTCCTATTATTTTCTTTCTCTCTTTCCCAGGCTTAATTTTGTTTTCTTTTGGTGAATAATCAACATTTAAAAAAGCTGTGTGAGCACTGGCTGGAGAGCAGCTGGAGTGCTTGGGGTGTTCTGGGTGGGAGCAGCTAGGATCTGCCTTGAGATTAGTAGCAACGAGACATGGTAGAGACAGCAGATCTTTTTTTTTTTTTTTGTAGAGACTGAGCTTCAGACACCTAAGAGCTATTAGCACTTCAGAATTTTATTTACCCTCTCTGTAATTCAGTTTTTCCATCTATAAAATGGGACTCATCTTTTCACAGAATTATTGGAAGTATCTGGAGAATGAAGGTGTGTGAAAAGGCTTTGAAAACCATAAAATGCAGTATAACCGGTAGAAGAGCCGTGTGTGGATTTAAGTCACAGGACTTGGGTTAGACCCTGGGGCTGCCCCTCACCAGCTGCTTATCCTCCCAAGTCTTGTGTTCTTTACCGCTGAAATGGGGATAATGCGGTCGTTAGATGGTTGTGGCTTTTGTGGAGTTAATGCATGATAAAGTGCTTTGCACATTTCAAAGCAGGAGCTGGGAATTTTTCTTGGAAGAGGGTCAGGTGGTAAATGTTTGGGGGGCTTTGCCGGTTGTATGGTCTCTGTTGAAACTACTCACCTCTGCCTTCCGTGTGAAGAAGACATAAATGAGTGGGTGTGGCTATGTTCCAATAAAACTTTATTTACAAGAACGGGTGGTGGGCCAGATCTGATTTGCTTGCTCCTATTCTAAAGCACATGTTGCAGCTTTGTTACATTGTAAGCGTGCTTTAAAAGTGGTGGATAACTACCATTCATTTATTTAGCCCTGCAGGTTGTTACAGGGAATTGGGGGAAATTGTATTCTAAGTTAGTAGAATGTGATCTCAAGTGGGAGCCGGGTGGGAGGTTGAAACTATTCAATAAATGCTATGGGGGCTTTGAAGAAAACATTTAATTGGATTCATACCTCAAATTTGTACACCAAAGGAGATTACAAATAATTTAAACTTAATTAAATTTGCTCTTAATTTTTTTTAATGTTTTTTAATTTATTTTTGAGAGAGAGAGACAGCATGAGCAGGGGAGGGGCAGAGAGAGAGGGAGACACAGAATCAGAAGCAGGCTCCAGGCTTTGAGCTAGCTGTCAGCACAGAGCCCGATGTGGGGCTCGAACCCACGAACCGTGAGATCATGACCTGAGCCGAAGATGGAAGCTGAATGCTTAACTGACTGAGCCCCCTAGGCACCCCAAACTTAATTAAATTTGAAATAAAACAAGCAGAAAAGAGAAGGAAGGAAGGAAGGAAATAAGGAAAGGAAGAAAGAAAGGGAGAAAGAAAGAAAAAAGAAAGATTGGTTTGTAACCTTAGCTTGGGAGCAGAGGGTTTTAATCCAGAAACCATAAAAGAAAAATAATGGCTGGTGTCATCTCTACAAATAAATGATTGATCAATTAACTCCTGAAATCCCCACTTTATAGAACAGGGCCCAGGTAATTCTATCTTGGAAAAATTTCACCGTAGGTGTTACTTTCACCCGGTGCAGCTGTAGAACATATCAACGATGCTCTTATGAACCATCAAGATTCAAGCAATGAGCATCATGGTGAACTCCCTGGAAAGAATTAATTGCAAAATGTGCCCCCAAGTAGCTAAGTAAATTAACTTGCTGTATGGGATTATAGGCGTTAAACCAATTAAATTTTAGAGAGCATCTGTCAAAAATAATGATTTTTGTTTTTAGAGTAGTTAATATTAAGACATTTCTAAAAGTAGTTAAACAGTAAGACCGATGATTTGTTTGATGGATTCTAAATTGTGTCAAGCAAAAGATCATTAAAAGATTGGAAGACCTTTGTCCTCATTTGTTCTGGGGTAACTGTTCCTTCCTCCCGTGAGTATTTATGAGGACCCACTATGTGCCAGGAAGTGCATGCAGGAGCCTGGTGACAGATGGCCCCAATATGACTTTCCACAATTGAAATCATTAGAGCGGAGCTTTTTAAAAAAAGTTTATTTATTTTGAGAGAGAGAGAGAGTGCAGGCTCTGCCCTGTCAGCACGGAGCTCAATGTGGGCCCAAACCCACAAACCATGAAATCATGACCTGAGTGGAAATCAAGAGTTGGAGGCTCAACTGACGGAGCCACCCAGGTGCCCCCAGAATTTATTTTAAATTAAGAGAAGGCAGGAGTGTGGGAGGGAGTTTTCACAAACCTGCCTTTTTCTTTTTTAAACTTACTGTTATTCTTCTCTGTGGAGCCATTACAGACAATCCTTTTTAGTAGTTTTCAGGAGAACACATCCACACACCCACCCATGTACATGCGTATGTACGTACATGTGTGTAGCCAAAGTACTTTTTTCTGGATTATTATGAGTATGTAGTTGTTTTATGAAAAATTAGAAAAATAGAAAAAATAGGAAGAATACAATAATATTCACTCATCATATCACCAAATAGCCATTATTAATATTTTATTTCTAGCCAGGTGTTTTTCTGTCTTCATAGAAATGCATAAAATTTAATGAAACTGCCATCAGGCTAAATTTGTTATTTTGTAAACTATTTAAAAACTTAGCAAATTATTCATGACAATTTTCCAGTGTCATTAAACAGACTTAGAATATTTCAAATGTTCTCGTTAACTGATTTGTTGATTGTTGCCAGGTTCTACAATTATAAGTAATAATTGTCCTTGCAAATAAGTCCTTGTGTGTGTTGGGCACACATAAGTTTCCAGGAGTGGATATAAATATTTTAGTATGTTTTAAGAACAGTGGTACTTAATTATATTTTCAATTTATACTCTTATCAGAGTGTGAATATTTGTGTCAGGGTGGCGTGCTCAATAGTAATGAATATCAACTTTCTTGTTCATATTTGCCAATTTTATTCACATTCTCTTAACTCTGACTGTAGTTAAAGTTGAGCGTGTTTCATGTTTATTTGCCACGTGTGGTTTTTCTTCTCTGAATTGCCTGTTCATGTTCTTTGCTCATTTTCCAAAGGGATGCATTCTTTTTCTTGCTGATGATAAGAGTATGCTTTCTATTGAGACCATAACCATGATCATATCTCTTGCAATGCCACTTAATACCTGGCAGTTTGCCTTTAATTTTAATGACGGCATTTTTAACATGTATAATTTTAATGAATTAAATCAGACAATTATGCATTTAATAATAAGTACAATTAAATTGGAAGTTAAAAAAATCTCAGACTGGTTTTATTGAATGAATTTAACTTGAAATTGCCCCCTCTCCCCAGTTGGCTTGGACACATCTATTGGATAGTTCATAATGTCACACGGATTTAAACGTTGCCTAACTGTACACTGAATCCTTACATGTGTTACAGTTGTTGACGGCATGTCTGTTCGGATCCAGTAATATGCTGTCACCACATATTAGTCTGTGCTTACTCACTGCTGTTTTATTTCATGGATGTCTGGTCTTTGCTCATTGCCTTATTCTTCCAGACTCTTTTCATAGGGCCCAGAGGTGTATTGAAATTAAGGTAGGAAAGAGAGAATTAATTAGGACAATGAATGTGGGTTGGCCTTGGAACTGAATAGGTCTTGACCACTCTCCTGGTCTCACGGTCCAACTCGTGGCTGAGCTGATAGCCCTTCTTCTCCTCCTCGCCTTGTCACTTACTCAGGCCTACTTCCTGTAGTTCGCGCCAACATCCCTCATAAGGTCTCCTTTGACCTATATCGGATGAAGAGTTAGATTGCTTGGGAGATGAACCAAGAATTTATTATGGTTACTCCTGGAAGGAAATGACAGGGTCTTGGACCAGGTTGGTGGCCACAGAGAAAAGCACCAGGCAGACGTGAGATATTTTTGGAAGATTTGGGATTTGACATACACCCTGACAAGATCGCCTGAGAGATAAGATATGAAGGACGAGGGAAAGGGATGGATCAAGATTTTAAAAAAAAATTCTAGAAGTCATGCCTGTTCATTGTAAAAAATTTGATAATATAAAAGCATAAAAACAAACAAAAAGCTCTTATCCCATTATAAATGTTTTAGTGTATTTCCTCTCAAGCTTTGATATATCGATGAAAATAAAATTAACTTTCTGGCTTTTAGTCTGGATTGATTTAAACCTGATTTAGAGGGTGGATTTAGGATGACCTCCCATAAGATAAGGGTATGGGCCATTTACGAAATCCACTTTGCAAGGACAATTTGACAAAGCCGATGGTCGTTGTTTAGGAGACGTGGAACTGAGGGAGAACGTGTGATGGGCGTGAGCGCAGACTGAAATGCATATTCATTAAGGTACCGTGGGCCAAGGGAACTGGGGGTTTCAAATATGGGCCTGGCTGAAGGGATCAGCCGTGCACATGCCTTTGCCCTGTCTTGATTATTCGATGATGTTTTCTCACCTGCGCTGCTCTGTAGGCTGCTCCCAAAAAGCAGCAGGGATTTCTTAATTTAATGCCATTTGTCTAACATTAGAGAGATGAAATAATGTACCTAACATGTACCTCTACGAAACTATTTCCATTCTTCCTTCAGAGTTGAGATAGACCATGTGTATGCATACATGTTAAAGCCCGCATTATTTGTCAACATTATATCACAAATATTTTCTGATTAGTGCTGGCATATTCCCAGCATTAATTCTATAACTGGCCTACTTGATTAAGCTTTTATTTCTAATTGCTTTTCAATGGATTCTTTTTTCTAGAAAACAGTCTTTCATATTATTGTCCAATACTTTCATCTTATCATTTCCAAGAATTGTACCTATGGTTATTTTCAAGCCTGATTTTATTAGCCAGGCTGAGAAAAATGTCTACCAATATTGACAAAGGCTTCATTTATTTATCTCCCGTGCTTCTGGTTTTAATAGGTCTGTTGTTGCGGTCTTTAAAGCATGATCTTATCTGTTGATTTGAGGTGGATCTTCTTCTGTTTCAGAAGTTTACCTTGACCGCAAGTTTAGGAAGAATGTGTCATTATTGTTCATTCAGAAATTAGTCTAGAATTTTATCTCCTGTCTTTCGATTAAGAGAGGATTAAGATTATGATGGTTTTCTTGTTTATATTGGTATCTTAAATTTATTTTGAACTCCACTAATGATGCTTTTAGAAAACCAATAACTTTTCTTTTAAATACACGAATTTGTTTATAAAATAGATATTGACTATCTTGTATACTTGAGATCATGCGTTGGGTGTCTGGGACACCACAGGGAACAAAGCGGATGTGGCTCTATCCCTAACGGATTGAATAACCTCGTTGGGGAAAACAGGAAAAACAGTGTGACTTGAAATTGGCTGTTTTCCTGGATGTGATTTTAGGTGGCCCCCATTCATTGTAGAAGAATAGAGCTCTCATCTTAAAATGAAAGACAGTGCGATGAGAAGATGTAACCGAGGGTTTGGTTTTAATGTACGTGGTTCTAGAAGGAACTTGCCTTGTGATGGGGAAGACCTGTTAAACTTTAAGTTAAATATTTTCAGAGATTATATTTGTAACTCTAGGAAAGGCAAGACCATTCCAAGTTCATTTCATTGATGTTTGAGTCTCACTGATTCAAACAAGTTAGTATCCCTGTTTTGATGTTTTGGCTCATTCTGCTTACCATCCTGTTGGGAGTAGATATATCTTCAAAAAAAAAAAAAAAAGAAGTTTTAATGTTTTTAATGTAAGTGATTTTCTATTAAGAGAGGATTCTTATGACAGACACTGCTAGTTGTCTGGATATTACCTATGGTCTCTTCTTATGTACTAATAAAACTGATTTTCTTTGGGGAGGAAATATGTCCATTGAAAATGTTCACATCCAAGTCTCCTTTGCAGCTAGGATGGTAACTGACCCAGTTTTATCTAATGAGATGTAAACACTAGGGTTTCTGGGAGAGGTTTTACAAAAAGATTGAGACCAGACTGGCACTTCCTTAGGGCCTCTTTATGTTCTCTACCTGGGACACAGACATGATACAGCAGCCATATTATGACAGAGAGGATAAAACACAGAGTCCAAGAACAAGGAAGCAAGTGTCAATGAAGCCTTGGTCCTGGCTGATACACACGTGCAGTAGAGCTCCTCCCTCTGAATTCCTGTTACCACAAACAAACAGACCTATGTGCTGAGTATTTTGTTACCGGAAGCCACTTTTCTAAGAAATACGCAGGCATTATTTAAAACTGAAAGCAAGAAAGTTGCTGCCACATGGTAGAACCAACTCCATCAGAAACTTTGGTGGTAAAGGCGACCACATAAGTCCACCTAGTTTCAAAGTACACATCCTTGGAAAATGGTCTGTCAGGGCTCAGGAGAATATTGGGACAGGATAGAGGGAGAGCGTCCCGAAGAGCGGAACCCTTGGGACCCATGCCAGCGTTCTAAAACCAACAGTCACCTCTGGTGTGTAGTGCCTAGCTGCTTTCAGCTGCTGGTCCAGGATGAGGTGGAAGTGTTAACACGATGCGTCATACTTAGTGCGTCATGGGTGGACTTCCATTGCTGGCTGCACAGGCAGGTCGCCCCTAGGTCCTGGTAACCTCAGTTTCAAAGGCTCATCCCACTAAAAATAATTTTTATTTTATTAATTATTTTAATTTTAAAAATTCTTTATTTTTTTATTTATTTTTGAGAGACAGAGAGAGACAGTGGGAGCAGGGGAGAGTCAGAGAGAGAGGGAGACACAGAATCTGAAGACAGGCTCCAGGCTCTGAGCTAGCTGTCAGAACAGAGCCCGATGCGGGGCTCAAACCCATAAACCCTGAGATCATGACCTGAGCCAAAGCCAGACGCCCAACCGACTGAGCCACCCAGGCGCCCCTAATTTTAATTGTAATTTTTATTATTTTATTGTACTTTTTGCAGTTCAAATGATATAAATACTCAGTTAACTGCAGACTCCTCGTGCTGCTTCTGTTTTTTTTTTTCACACATGCAAAAATAGGAGACTGTCATGTTATGCAGATTTAAAAACTCGTGCAAGGAGAAACTTCCTTTTAAAAGTTGCCCGATATTGTAATTTTACTGTTTCTTTAAGGAACACAAATAAATTTTTAGTTTTTATTTTTTTAGAGAGTGTGAGAGAGAGCAAGGGTGGGGGGAGGAGCAGAGGGAGAGAGAGAGAGAGAATATTCATCAGGCTCTATACTCAGTGTAGAAAATGACGTGAGACTTGATCTGATGACTTGAACCAAAATCAAGAATCAGAGGCTCAACCAACTGAGCCACCCAGGTGCTCCATCACAAGTGAGTTTTAAATGTTTGCCTTCAGTGCCCGTCAGTGGGTGGAGGAGTGGATTGTTTGGGATTCCAACCTAGGGAATATTGTAGAAATAAGGGCATTGTAGAAATAAGGCTATGGAGCATGTGGGTGGCTCAGTCTGTTGAGCGTATGACTTTGGCTCAGGTCATGATCTTGTGGTTGGTGCATTTGAGCCCCACATTGGTTTCTCTGCTGTCAGCATGGAGCCCGCTTTAGATCCTCTGTCCCCCCACCACATCCATCCCTCACTTTCTCTCTCAAAAATAACTAAACATTAGGAAAACAAAAAGAAATAAGGCTAAGGTGAAATGGTCTATATGAGGCAAAATGCAAGAGTCTATATTAGGTAACAGAGGAACGTAACACAACAGAAGAAAGCATGAATGATTACTGTGTCTGCTTCATAGAATCCTTAATTGCCATTAGTTGTCAGGGTCATGGAAACTAAATTTCTTAATTCTACTTTCCCATGAAGAGAAGAGACCAACGTTTGCACGGTCCTTGGCTACATGGCCAGTGTCTCTGAGGAAATCAATAACATGCTTCTGGGATAGGGTGTGCATGGGCAAAAATTTCTTAGCGGAACATCTGTTTCAGCCAAATAAAGATGTTTCTTATAAACAAAATGTAACTATGGCCATGAGAATCTCCTTATCAATTCTTTATCTTTCTATGGGCACAGACAGGATAATTTTTAAGAGGCAGATGAGAGAGATCTAGATGTTCCCTCCCCAGAATAGTGTCTTATAAAAATGTGTTTTCAGGCTGTTCAGATTATTAGCAAATCACAGCGGAACTGAAGGTCTCTCAAACTCATCACAAGGGCCAGAACGTCAGGATGATACTGGGAGTTTTTCAGGGCTGTTGGAAAGATCCATGCAATGAAAATAAAAGTTTGCAAAGTAAGAAAGGGAACTCTGTGTATTGGGCATCTCCTGTATTTAGGCACTCTGCACAATGCTTTATATATTTATCCACAGTGAAAGCACTGTGAGGAAGGTGCTGGTGTCTCCCCTTGACTGATGGCGAAAGAGAGGCTCAAGGTCATGACTTACAGAGCTGAGCCCACATCCATGAACAGAAGAATTCCCGGAATCTACATTCGTCCATGGAGCCTTGTTGGCTCAAGCTCATGGTAGACAGCACAACCTGGCTGGGGATATGTGGGTATGAACCCATGAAATGTTTAAAAGCAACACAAGACCAAAGATATGAGAAGGCGTTATGTGCTTAACTGGCAAGTGAGAGCTAGGGATTGTGTTTGTTGTAAAGCAGGGTGACGTGGGAAGCCCTGGCCTTTATGTAGGACATGGGTCCAGATGAACTCCAGGAAGGCTAAGTTGTTCGTCTTATAAATGATAAGCATAAGGTGTGCTCATTGCACTGTTAGTAACTTGATTATGAAAAGTTTTTTGAAGGGAGCTTAAAGCTTGACTTGAACGGGCTTAAATTTCAGACTCTCTAGACTTTCATTCAGTAGGTCAGTTTTTCTGCTACTGGGGTCAGCAGACTATCTTTCCATCCCTCCGCTGCCCGCCACCACCTTGGGGTTCCTTGCTCTCATTTTCAGGGGTTGTGAAGTTCTCCATGATAGTTTATTTTTTATTTTCTAAATTTTGATAATTAGAAAAAATTATGAGCAGATCATGGAAAAGCAGCCCTGTCAGTGTATACATACTATCTTGTGATGGTCTTGCCACATGGAGGCTAAATGACGTCACAGCTGCTGAACGCATCAAAACCTCGCAGTTGTTGCATTGAGAAAGGTTTTGGAAATTGAATCCGCACACAGCAGCCAGTAGGATGGACGTGCCAGACTTCTCTTATGGAGTGAGCATCCCACCCATGTGAGAGGATCCCATTGTGAAACTTGCCAACTTGAAACCCTTCAGTTTCGGAGAGGACGGTGCTTAACACCCAATGTAGAAATAATCCGCTCTGAGGCAGATGCTGTTGGTGCCCTGCTCACATCCGATTGGCACTTACTATTCTTCGTGTGCAGTACCTTGGAGTCTTTCCCTAGGAGCTTTCTCCTGGCACGTGTGTGCTTGGGGCAGACCGGATGTGTTGGGGAGTTAACGGGAGGAGCAGCCATCCACCAATGACAAATGGGAATCGGAGGATAAATACCCCGGCTCCTCCACCTGCTGGTGGCTAATTCTGTGGTTCTAGGGGCCCTGAGTTCCATTCGCCTGTCACAGTAACCTGCTTATCAGTGTGTGGGGCTCTGGCCTCCCTTCCTTCTGTATCGGTTCCCTACGTTTCTTACCGGTGCCGGCCAACATCACTTCCAAGACAAACCCCTCTTCCAAACCTTTGTCTCAGGTATGCTTTTGAGAGAACCTAGCCTGATCCAGATTCCAAAGCGTTTGATGAATATTTCCATTTCAACACAGTGCTCACATTATCTGTAATTGAACAAAACGGTCTGCAGAGTTATTAATCTATGCCTCAATACAACTGGCATGCAAGGATTATTCTCCAGCAGACTTTTGGTTCTGATTCTCCTGCACTAGAAATTAACAATTTCAGTGATTACTACAATTTTAGACACACGCTTCTGACAATGGCTCTTCCTTGCATTACCATCATTGAAGTTGAAATACAGAAACAGATTAAATAAACAACCCTGAGATTACATCCTTCTATTAAACCAAATATCAGCGATTTCGTTCCAGCCAAATAACATCATCTGTCACATGAAATTAATGTTGGGAATTTAAATTTTATTGGTTTTGGAGTTGTGCTTGAATATCATTTGAAAATTCATTCTGGATTTATAGTTATATCAAAGCTGTCAGTTTAAGGGGCTTATCGCTAGTTTTATGTTTATACATATTGAAATTAAATTATAATGAATTAAATTACATTGAGAGTCCATGAGAATACATGTATATGTATATTACATATGTGTGTGTGTGTGTGTGTGTGTGTGTATTTCCCTTATAAAGGAAACTACTCAAGCCTAAGGAAAACTTCTTTAAGTGACTGGAAACCACTGGAAGGTTTTGATCAACAAGGTGGCCTCATAAAAATAGTATTTCAAGATAAATTAATGGAAGATGATGTTAAGTAGAGCACAGCAGTGGCTGGAATATGGCAGAGACACAATCGTGTAATATGCATAAAACTAGAACAATAAACAACTATAAAATAATATTTATATCATTAATGATAATTTATTATACCAATATATTTCATATAGATTATAATTAATAATACTAACTTAAAAGTACAAATTAAAATATAACTGTATACACATATATCTAATATGAGTTTCTGTAATTAGAAACTGGAGAGTTAGAGGAGCCTCATGACTCTGTACGGGACGTACGTGTATGAGCTGCACTTTGGCCAGAGAAGAACCCCAAGACAAGAGTTCATGGAGGAGTGATTCATTAGGGATGGGCTCCCAGGAGAAACCAGGAAATGAGTGATTTCAGGCAGAGTTCCCCAGAGGGGAGCTGAAGTCTGATCCCACAGGGGAACTCTGGGATATGATAGACCTCCAGGTTGGTCCCTGTTTGAGCCGAGGAGGCTGGGCTTTCCTACTCCCGCACCAGTCAGTCATTGGCTCAGGGCTGTGTGTGGGATGTACCTTCCAGAGCATTCCGCATTCCTTACTCAGAGAGCAGTCTTCCAGAGAGAGCAGCAGGTGACCGTCTAAAAGCTGAAGCAGCCATCATTCAGGAGACATTTTCACGGAAATGGTCAAAGGGGCCCTGGGGCATGGGTGGAGGTCTGACTGGGTCCACCACCAAGAATAAGGCCTCAAGATGACTTGAGTGCTCTGACCTGTGATCTGACAAATGGACATCTCATTAATAGAGATCAGGAGGGGCGCCTGGGTGGCTCAGTCAGTTGAGTGTCTGGCTTCGGCTCAGGCCATGATCTCACGGTTCGTGGGTTTGAGCCCTGCATTGGGCTCTGTGCTGACAGCTGGCTCAGAGCTTAGAGCCTGTCTTCAGATTCTGTGTCTCTGTCTCTCTCTGACCCTCCCCTGTTCATGCTGTCTCTCTCTCTCTCTCTGAAAAAAAAAATAGAGATCAAGAATTTGGGAGGGGAACTGGGAGGGGGATAATGACTCACAACCACTGGGGTTTTAGGAAGAATGGAACCCTCTGAAACCACCTTCTTCCCACTGTGCTGCTCCCAGCCATCATTATTTCTCAGCTGGATCACAGCCTCATCCAGCCACGTGCCTAAATATACCACGTGTGTTTGCACCTTCCTGTCAATTATTCCCTCCCCAAGAGATGGGGTTTTCACCCTCGTCCATTCCTTCCATCCCTCGACACGCATTTCACATATTACCTGTTCTCTAAAGCATATGCCAGAGCGACTCAGTCCCTCCTTTGTCTTCTTGCAGTCCTTGAATCTGACTGTTACAGCTCGTAGCTTTCCACACTATTTGCCTCTTTGCGTCCGTCTCTTCCAGAAAGTGGAGACCATGTGTCTTAACAGCAACTCATGATATGAATTACATTTTACACTGTGATTTACTACATATGCTCATTACGCGTGCGTGCACACACACGAAACAAAAGTTTCATGGACCCCAATGTACGATGATAGATTGCCAGGCACTCTGGTGTTTTCTATCCCGTTCTGTTCTATTTGTCATTAAATGTGTGCTGGCCAAAGCCCCCAGATCAGCTTATCTCCTAATGAGTCATGATTCTCGGTTTATAAAACTTTACTGAGTGTAAGTGCAAGAACTATTTGTTGATGTGAATTGAAAAGTGCTGGTAATTCTGAAGCAAACTTCAGACAGCATGCAATCTGGCCTATAAGTACTTCAGTATGAATTTCAAACACATAAAAGCTCTTCATTTTTTCCCACTTGAGAATACAACATTTGCATCTAAGATATATAAGAATGTCTTGATATCATCCAGTATCCACCCAGCCACGGTTCACGTCCCTCAATTGTTCCAAATAGTCTTTAAACACTGTATCAGATTAACATTTCTTTTCAGTTTCTTTTAACCTATTAGTTATTCCTGCCTCCTTCTTTCCCCTTCATCATGACATTTTAGGTCTTTTATAATGTGACTTTGCTATGTTATTTGAGTATATGAAAATCTAGACAAGACAAGAAAGCAAATGGGATGGATGAAGTCCATAAGTTTTAAGCATCAATGGTAAGTAAGCTAGTGGCTTATGAGGTACAAGTGACAGTCTATGTTAAGAATAAACAATGAATATGGAAGAATCTAGTGGGATGTAGGTGGAATTCATGAGACATGTTACATATGCAGTGTAAGTTGGTAACCCACAAGAACGGTAAAGGTAGAATAAATGGGACATTCAGTGGAACCCATAAGAATCTTACAGATAAATAGAAAGAGAGGCAAAGCCCAAGTCAGAATGAACGAGCATGATGACACTTTTGGGCTGGCAGCTCTGTCATCCTTAAGTCAGTCCCCACAGAAGACATCCAGTACAGTCCTCTCTGTCCTTGCCTGAGCTCTACTCAAGAAATGCAGATAAAACCTGTAGGTACTCAGCAGGGTAGCTGGCTAATGACAGCTGTGGACGGGCATATTTGCTTGGAGAGAACGAGTCGTGTGTCACTGGTCCTAAGCATCTTCCATCTGGGGCCCCCTTGCTCAAACGACAGCTTTGTTCCTTGCAATTTCTCTGTAGGGTTGGGGAGTGGGTGCTAATGAATGTTTCTGATTCCGCAACTCAGTCCTGTGATCCTTCCACTTGTTTGTGGTCTGTCTGAAGTGTGTTAACCCATCCTTCTCTTTCTTCTTGATGCTTCTTAAAATTTTTTTTTCATGTTTATTTATTTTTGAGACAGAAAGCATGAGTGGGGGAGGGGGAGAGAGAGAGAGGGAGACACAGAATCTGAAGCAGGCTCCAGGATCCCAGAAGTCAACACAGAGCCTGACGTGGGACTCGAACTCAAGGACTGAGAGATCATGATCTGAGCTGAAGTTGGATGCCCATCCAATTGAGCTGCCCAGGCACCCCTCTTCTTTTATAATAAAAACATTTTTTCTTTATCTTTATTAGAATGTTTTTATTTTAGAGAGAGTGCACTTAAATGGGGAGAAGCTGAGAGAAAGAGAGAGAGAGAGAGAGAGAGAGAGAGAGAGAGAATCTCAAGCAGACTCCATGCTCAACACAGAGCCCAGTGTGGGAGGGACTTGAAACCACAATCCTGAGATCATGACCTGAACTGAAATCAAGAGTATGATGCTCAACCAACTGAGTCACCCAGGCACCCTTCTTACTTTATCATAAAAAAAATTTTTTAAAAGACTTTAGTTTGAGTGGTTTGTGAAATCGAGCCACATGTTGGGCTCCGTGGTGATAGCACAGAGCCTGCTGGGGATTCTCTCCCTTCTCTCTCTGCCTCTTTCCCACTCATGCTTGCTCTCTCTCTCAAAATAAATACATTAACTTAAAAAAAAAAGACTAGTTTTTCTGAGAAATTGTAGGCTCATCGCAATATTGGTAAAAAGGTATGGAGATCCCCATCCCCCTTGTCCTTACGCATGCATAGCCTCCCCCACTCTAACACCTCCCGCTAGCCTGGGGTATTTGTTGTAGCCCGTGACCCTACACGGCCACACCACTCTCATCCAGAACTCATAGTTTACATTAGGGTTCACTTTTGGTGGTGTGCATTCTGTGGGTTTGGATGAATGTATGATGACACATATTTATCATTATTAGTATCCTATGAAGCATGTTCACTGTCCCCCCCCCCCCAATCCTCTGCCTCTTCATCCATCTGGCCCCACTTCCCTTCCCCGTTCTTGATAGATGTTTAAATTGATTTATTAAACTGTGTCAAGCATTTCGTCTGTGAACCCTTCAGTTCTGTGACTTCTGGGACCTGGTAATGTGCTTGGGGCTACCAGTGCATTAAGGTAATTTCCCACGCATCTTTGATACAACCTCATTTAAGGTTGCTGCTTGTAACTTGTTTTTAAGTCACCTATTTCTGGTTGCTGATCTAATTTCTTCTCCACTCCCACTGCTACTCCCTTCCTATTTTTTAAGTTTATTTATTTATTTATTGAGAATGGGGGAGGGGGAGGGACAGAGAGAATCCCAAGCAAGCTCCGCACTGCACAGAGTCGGACTTGAGGCTGCACCAGATCAACCATGAGTTCAGGAACTGAGCCAATATCAAGAGTCTGAGACTTAGTCCATGGAGCCACCCAGAGACCCCCCCCCCCACTTTCCTCTGCTTCCCTCCAAATAGAATCCTAGTTTTCAGACACCCACTCCTTTCCACTCTTTTTGGAGCTCTCAGAGGCCAGCCCCACCCCAGTTCTTCAGCTTTACACCTGATTGGTGTAAGGTATTCCCATTCAAATGCCACTTGGCACTGATTGGCTCAGGAATGACCACTCGATGTCATTCTGGCCAATAAGTGGTAAAGGGAGGTCGGCTGGGGTGGGAGGGGAGGAGGTTTCCATTAAAGGATTCTTCAGTCCTAGGAGAAGAGGCACTTCTCAAAGAAGTCTTCCTTATTCCTCTGTACTTTGGGCAAGGAGGTGACACGTGCCATTGAGTCACCTTGTCTAGCCCCACGGGGATGCAGAGACATGAAAAATGGACAGATTCTCCTTCGCTAATAGACATCACTGAGCTACTGAATCAACCCACCCTGGAATCCACATTACCTCTCTTATTTTTGTTGGTAAAACTGATTCATTCTTGAAATCAGCTTTAGTGCAACGTTGCATTGCAAGTAAAAGCACCATTAACGGAAACACTTCCCCAGAGCTATGGTTGGAATTACTTAAACTGGTCATTTCTTTTTCTTTTTTTTTTTGATTTTTAATGTTTTATTTAATTTTTAAGGGCGAGACAGCATGAGCAGGGGAGGGTCAGAGAGAGAGAGGGAGACACAGAATCCAAAGGCAGGCTCCGGGCTCTGAGCTGTCAGCACAGAGCCTGACAAACCATGAGATCATGACCTGAGCCGAAGCTGTATGCTTAATCGACTGAGCCACCCAGGCGTCCCTAAACTGGTCATTTCTTAATAAATGATTGCAGCCTATCAAGACTAGAACATTCAGGGGCAGTTTCTAAAACACATAGTCCAGGGCCCCACTGCAAACATATTGAATTGAAATTTTAGTGGGGCATCTGCATTCTTACACATACACAAAGGCATTGGAAATAATAGCCTAAGCTTGATGAGATTTCATAGGGAAAAATTATCCAAGCCTTGAAAATAAAGCTAAGGGTGACTGTTTTTCATTTGTCCTGTTTTACTATGAATGTGGAACAAACTCACCCAAGAGTTATTTAGTATCTAGGAGAATGCATCTGTGTTCAGTCTACTGTTTACTATCTGGGTAAAATCAGAGTAGATTTCTCTGTGGTGGGGGGAGACGATGACCCCAAATGATTACCTTTTGAAGATTAAGCTTTAATAGGATCCTTAGCCCTTTTGTTCATTTTTCCCCTCCTGAGGAGGTGTGACATGATTCCTTCCTTATTACTGTTAACAGTCTCTTGTCTTGATATACCTGTGGGAAAAGGTAAGGGAAGGACTCAATTTTTCGTTTGTGCAATTGGCTGTTTGTATGTTTCTAACTTAGATGCTCCTGAGGCTATTGTTCTCACCTTTGGCCACTGTCCTTGGTGACCGTAAGTGATATTTTAAATACATTTTGGTGCTGAACTAATTTCCTATTTTTATGGATAAAATGATGGCTCTATTCTCTGGAATACACGTAAAGCATCCGGGGCAGGTGCGAGCAAAGTTTTAATCAGCTACCATTTAAAATCAGATTGCCAGAATCAGATGATGCCAGTCTGCACAACCATTTAGAACACGTTTCATTGGAGGCAGGGTTGCATGGTGGGGAGGGGGATGGTCAGCCACACAGGCCTGGGTTCGAATCCCAGCCTTGCTATGCTGAGCATTCCATGGCCTTGGACAGGTTCGTTGAAATTATTTTTTCTTCCATATGAAAAGTGGATAACAGCCGCTTCAGAATGTAGTTGTTTAAGCAAGAGGGAGGAAGTTACAGGGTAACTCAGAGCTCACCTCTAGACTGACATCTAGGCTCGTGATTTTGCACGTTACCTAATGTCTTTGAACATCATTTCCTCGTCCACACAGTTTCTGTCTTGTAGATTGCGGCAAATTGCCATGTTCCTTAAACCCAGTCCTTTGGAATCACAGTCACATATTTTGCTATTTCTCCACACCGTCACACACACTTATCACAAATTTTGTCACATTTAGGTACTGCCTGTGTCCAGCTCCAGCAGGTCCGGGGGTCCCTGAAGGATGGACAGTGTCGTCACGAGAGAGAGAGAGAGAGAGAGAGAGAGAGAGAGAGAGAGAGAGATATGAAAGAGCCACGAGTTTCTTTCTGATCACCAGGCAGGCGTCTCCGCTCTGTCTGCTTTGGTGTCTTTTTTTTATTGATCAAGCAATAACATGACATCAGAAAATAGGAATTGTTTACAGAGACTAATTCTTAGTGATAAGATGCTTTAATCATCGAAAGTGTACAGAAACAAGTTTTACAGAAGTATTTTTTAGAACCATCCCATTCATTCTTGGTGCCAGTCTGCCAGATTAAGAAAGTAACAAACCTGTTTTGTTTTGTACAGGTTGGTTATTGGCCAATATTTGTGACTTTGTTTTTTAATTAACAAGTTACAACCAAATCATGTAACGTTCTTACAGTGAAGTTGAGTAACGTTTATAACCGAGAATATAACAGGATGTTTTTAGTAGAAAACAGGATTAACATACATATTATTAAAGTTAGTGAAGCTAAGATTAAAATATAGGTTAAGTCGTATATAGATAGGCTAAGAGTTATTGTGATTGGCTTATAAATTACAAGAGAAAAAAAAAGAGAAAAAAATGTTTATTAACAAGTTGCTTGAGAAGCCCTTTCTCTGTTGCAGGCACAATGGGGCCCCTGTGTGTTGGCCTTGGACCTGGGTTTCCCACATCCTTATCCATCCTCATAACTGAAGTCAGTACAGGGGAGGATATTTGTCGAATGTAGACTTTGGGAGGGGACCGTGTTCTGACCTTGTCTTCTACTTCTAATCTCCAGTTTAGGCTCCAATTTTCTTCAGACCAGACTCAAATGGACTATGTTTTTGACCTTGTTTTTCTTTCCTATCTCCAAATTAGGCTCCTTTTCTCCGGGCCAGACTCAAACGCAACTTTTGTGTTTTTTAACCCCTTCAAGTCTATGTTTTGGGTCTGCAAGGCTCATTAGAAGAGCCTTTTGTCAAATATTTATAGTGTTTTGATTCAAAATCTCTTATGCAGGGACAGGAAAATGTTTTTTCCTATGGGGTAGCTGTGTAGGGAATATCGGTCTGATCTGGAACGCTGTAAGGGCTAATTAATGGCAACAGGCTTAATTTCACACGAGCAGCAGTAGCAGAGGGAGATACCGGCTTCGCCTCTCATGGCAGGAGCCGTGGAGACGTCTGCCATTTCCTCGCTGTGACCGTGTCATCCAGCGAGGCCGACGCGGCTCCCAGCAAGTCACCATTTTTAATATCGTCTACTTAATATTTTCATTTAATTAATTTCCTCAACCAGAGACTTGCCGGCCATCTACTTGTCTAGGCACTGGTCAAGTTTGGGGTCATGGAAGTGAACGAGAAAGACAAAACCCTGTCCCTCCGTGGAGCTCATGTCTTACATTTATCTTCAAAGGACACTTGCTACAGTTCCAGTGAAGAACGGATATCATATGTTTTCATCCATATGTGGATCTTGAGAAATTTAACAGAAGACCTTGGGGGAAGGGAAGGGGAAAAAATAGTTACAAATAGAGAGGAAGGGAGGCAAAGCATAAGAGACTCTTAAATACAGAGAACAAACTGAGGGTTGATGGAGCAGGTGGGGGAGAGGGGGAGATGGGTGATGGGCATGGAGGAGGGCACTTGTTGGGATGAGCACTGGGTGTTGTATGTAAACAATGAACCATGGGAATCTACCCAAACACCAAGAACACACTTTACACACTGTATGCTAGCCAATTTGACAATAAATTATATTAAAAGATAATATAATGAAACTATTATAAGTGTTGACTAAAAGCATTCAAATGAAAAAAACCCCAAAAGACACTTGCTATCATCTCTGTCCACTGAAAACCAATATAACTTGAAAAAATATCATTAAAAAAATGAAAATCGTGAAAGCAAAACAATATTGGTCTCACAGATTCCAGCTAGATAGCTCTGCCCTTTCTTTGTTTAAAAGAGAGATTTTCAACCATTAGGGGTGCTTGGGACTGACTGGAACTTCACTGAGGCTCTCTCCTTGGCATAACTGGGAAAAATCAATAAAGACCCAGAAAAGAGATAGCTTTTCTCCGTGTGCCTTCAATGTTGTTTAATTCTGTTGTCCACGTTGACTTCATATATCACCAGGTTCTTGCTCTGGAGTTGCCACGCAGATCCAACATAATCATGCACGTAGCGCTGTCCCTGGCATGGGGAGAATGCACAGTGAAGGTACCTTTGGGCTGTAGCAATATTCACCATCAAACAGAACACATGCGGTTGTGCACCTTCATGGATCGGAAAGGTCCGGGACTCTCAGCACAGTTATAATTACTCATAGATTTCATGTCTGTTTCACGAGGCTGGTTCACCATTCCATCTTCGACTCTGCCTTCTGAGCTCAGGGAGCTCCTAGCGTCTTGTCTTGGTATCATTTGGCTCCTAGTACTCAAAGCCACATCCTGTTATGTTTGGTTGCTAGGTGGAGAAATGTTATCATGGGCTTCAGCAATAATTTATCCACAGAGCTCAGGAGTTGTCATGTTCTCCTGACAGTGAGCTGTAGCACTTTATCAGCTCGCCTGTAAATCAGGCGTGTGTGGGTGCGGATGCCAGTACTGTTTGATCTCTCTCAGACACTGTAATAATCTGCTTTCGTCTGATTGATTCCTTCACATCACCACGCACGTTGCAACAGAGAGTGGAGTGCCCTCTGTTTATCTCGGCTGGTCATCTGCGGAAGGCCAACAGGGCAGAAAACGCTCTTCGTGCCGAGATGTAAGAGTTTTTGGAATTAGGGCCTTTCCATCATATCCCTGAGCTGGTTTCGTTCAATAAATCAATGATAGCAGAATTGAATGCACCATAAATACCTCAAACCATATCTCTTACAAGAATGTAAGAGTAATTCATAGAAACAGGAAAGGTAACTTTGTGGGGAAGAATTACGACCCCTACAAGCCACAGGCATTCAGGGCTTTTTACTGCCTGTGTTCACATCTTGCCCTTTGAACTTTGGGGGAAGGAGAATACACATGCGGGCTGGCGTGGGCCTCTGGAAAGTGCAGGCGGTAGAAACGCGTAGAACGAAGCCTGTCAAGAGTGATCACTGCTTTTCAATCTAAAAATGAGTTTTTCTCAAGTTCTGTTGGCTTCTGTTACATCTGGTCCTCTTTATCAAAGGGTGCCTCACATCATCATAATGGAGTGAATTGGGCTCTGCCGTTTGATGGCCAGTGAGTCACTTTCTGCCACCCCCACGCCTGGAACACCATCGTGTGACGTCTGCTCGCCTTTCTGCTGCTTAAAACGTCTCCCCATCCGGCAAGCCTGATCCCTGTTTCCTGGGCTCCTAATTACTGACAGGCAGTTTGGGGCACATTTTGGCGTCCCTAGCCACTAGGAGTCGGGTGGAAATCCATGAGCTAATTACTGCCTTGGCATGGCAGCGGCCCACTGTGCCGTGACCCAGGAGCAGTAGCAAATGTCCAGGCTGCCCTCGTTGAAAGCCAAGGTCAAGCTGTATTGTAGATGTGACTGACTAAATCCCACCGGAGAGGATTCTGATGCGGCATCCCTCTTGGAAGGCGGCAAGATGAAATTACATAAAGAAGCCTTTCAGCTCAGAAATGAACATAGCTCTGGGAGGGAAAAGAAGACAGCTTGAGTTGGCTGTTTAACGCACAGCCAGAAAGTTGTGCTTATTTTCATAATAGCAGTCCAAATAATATTAGTGAATATTTGTTCCATTCCTATTAGGAGCTCAGGCATATTATAAGCACCAGATGTATGTATTAAAAGCAGTAAATGTCGTGGTTAGGAGTAGGCAAACCACTGCCAGGGGCCAAATCCAGCCTGCCACCTGTTTTTGTCAATAAAGTTTTATTGTAATACAGCCACATCTATTTATTTACATGTTGTCTACAACTGCTTTCTGCTGCAACAACAGAGTTGGGCAGTTGTGAGAGACCAGATGGCCTGCGAAGCTGAAAGTCCTAACTATCTGCTGGTCCCTCACTGGAAACATTTACCAGCCCTGGGGTTAGAGGGTTTTCCCTGGAGCCAAACTGTTCAGATCCTGGCTTCACCACCTACCAGTTCTGGAACCTCGGGCAAATTACATAACCTCTTTGACCTTTGGTTCCCTCATGTGCAAAATGAGAATTGTAATAATATTTATTTTATCACATTGGTGGTGGTCTGATGACCACATCAGCTACAACGGCTGGGTGACAGTATTCCCTGTGAATGCCTTGTGATCTGCTCCTTTGTGTCCGCTCTGAGGCTGGCCTGTCACTGCTGGTGTCCTGTGTGTGCTGTCCCCTGGACATTTGCATGTGTGGATTTCCAGGAGTAGGAACATGTGGCCTAGAACTTTGGAAAAAGATCAGGGCAGAATTACAGCCTTCGCAAACAACGATGCTTTACAAGTCCTTCAAATATGTTCCCAGAGTCAGGAGATTTATTCTGAGATCTGCACAAAAGTGGGTTAATCTGGCTGTTCGCAGCAGCAGGACGGTGGCCGCGGTGGTATTACAGGATGATGTACGACACATTGGAGGGCGTGTGTTTGCTCTTCATACTTTGAAAAGGACTTAGATGCAGTTTAAACACAATGAAGGTTAAATCCACTGTGTCAAACCTTGACTCCTGCAGACCGGATGTGGAAAGCCGCATTTCTGTGCTCTCTCACTGGGGCCAGCAAAGTTTTCATGTAAGAAGCCAGAGAACGTACGTCTTAGCCCTGCTTCTGTTCAACTCTCTCACTGTAGCATGAAAATGGACACAACTGGGCCGCTGATGTTCCAATAAAACTTTATTTACAGAAGGGGTGGTGGGCCAGGGGCCTGTAGTTGACCAACCTCGCCTTAATCTCTATTGTAATAAAGCCCAGAGTCAGTCCTTGTTTTCAGTTCCTTATGGAATTAATTTATTAATTCTAACAAGGATCTTACATGGTAGGTGTGTTGATGGCTTTATCATGCATCTTTACTCATGAGGAAGTTGAGGGACAAGGGAATTAAGTAATTTTCCAGAGGTCTGACTGCTAATAAAAGGTAGGAAGAGCACACGAACCCGGCCTGTCTGGCTCTAGATTCAGAACATTAAGCCATTATCTACACTGACTCCTTTAGTCTTGGTGGAAATAGTGCTTTTCTTTGTAAGAACATCTTCCAGCCTTTTGACGTCTTTATGTACCTATTAAAGACTCCTTTATAAAAAATAGTACTTTTGACTTCTCGAAAGTCAAAGTCCTTTGTTGGGTCTGTAACCAATGAAGGGGACACTCTGTCTTTATGGATGCTAATGGTTTTAGTCACTTCATGGGCACACGACACGCTCAGAGCCACAGGACCCTGCATGCTGAAGGGGAAGGGCACCCATGCTTGGGGTTGAATGTTCTTGGTTGCCATCTTGAAATCGTTAGTTCTATCTCAATTTTTGTTTTGTAAGTCCAACGGGACTTCATCTGTGCCAGGGACCTGGGGCTTCAGCGCACACTAGATCCTCTCTTCTGCTCCTTGCCCGGCTCCCTGGGTGGGTTTGCGAAGCCCACTCCCTCGCGCTGCCCTTGGCTCCGATCCCCATGCTCCAGGGAGGGCTAAGAAGCAAATCAGAAACTTCCCTAGAAAAGGAAAGAGGGACTACGGAAGAAAGGAAACACTTTTCCCCCTTTGTGTACAAGGGGCCTTGCATTTTCACTTTGCACTTGGCCTCACCAGTTGTGTGGCTGGTCCTGGCCGTCAACAGGAGCGTGGCCTGGGAGAATCTCAGATGCCACCCCAGACCTGCTGACTCAGAATCTGCATTTGCACAAGACCCTCCGAGGATTCCTGGCCCTTTGAGTCCGAGATGCTGAACCGTCCTCGGATGGGCTCCAAATGTGCCTGATTACCTGAATGGCGGAAAAAGCTTCGCAGGTGATTCTGAGACTCAGCCAGTAATGGGGCCACTGCCTTGTGTGCATGTTTGCCCACCTTCCCTGATGATCAGAATCACCGGGGGCAAGTTTCCAAAGCGGAAGCGCCTGGGCCACATCCTCTATTTGTGACAGCCTCCAAAGGAGGGCGTTTGGGAATATGTATTTTTACCACACACTCCAGGTGACCCTTCTTACCTGGTAAGTTTGGGAAACTTTTGAAATGATGCACTAGGACCCAGAAGCATCCCCAAATGCCTAACTCGTGTCTACATCTGTCACTTCACCTGTGGGCCCTGGCTTAACCTCGCCTGTAATTTATAAGCATGTTAACTAGGGCTGCTTCATCTCAAGCGTCTGTGTGTTCGCAGGCAGCAGCTAAGAGTCATTTCAACGCGGGTTACAGCGGATTATAATGAACAGGCGAATGTGTGTGATTTGACACCCAGGCCTGGTATTGTAAAGATATCAAGACAGCAGGACAGCCCGGCCCTGGGGGTTAGTTCTTTGGTCAACCTCTGTCAACATTAAGAGGGTAGAAGGGAAGAGAAAGAGCAGTGCCTACATCCAATGGTTCTGTGTGCACAGAGGGGGAGGGGTTCTTAAAGACAGTCGTGTGGCAGGGTGGGTGGGGGCGGGCAGGGCAGCAGCGTTCTAGACAGTGTCAGCGATGACCAAGAATGGCAGAGCTGGTGCCCAGCACGGGGCATAGGGATCTGGGGTATGGGTACCCCATGGCAGGCATGGAGGGGCCGGTAGATGCTGGTCTTTCTTATGGGAGAGGAACTGGGCAGTCACTGCTCAAAGCCAGATGAAGGTAGCTTGAACGTTTCTGTCCCTCACACGGACTGTGAAAGAGCCCAAAATGTATAGAAGCCTTAAAGCAGGAGTTTCAGGCTCCAAAGCTCCCAGCGGCCAACGCAGGACAACTGGTGCCCTATCTCCTCTAAATGGGACAAGCCCCCAGCTCAGGACAGTGGTGGCCATGTGGAAGGTGGGTTCAGCCTTCCCTGAGAGTCTGGGATTTTTTGTTGTTGTTGTTATTGTTTGTTATTTATTTATTTATTTATTTTGAGACACCTGAACCTGGATTTTCCTGTTAAATTTTCTTATTAAAATAATGGCAATGAGGGGCGCCTGGGTGGCTCCGTCAGTTAAGCGTCCGACTTTAGCTCAGGTCATGATCTTACGGCTTGTGGATTGGATCTTGTCGGGCTCTGTGCTGACAGCTCAGAGGCTGGAACCTGCTTTGGATTCTGTCTGTCTCTCTCTCTCTCTGCCCCTTCCCTGCTCACACTCTGTCTCACTGTCTCTCAAAAATAAACATTAAAAAAATACAATAAAATAACGGCAATGACTCTTAAATTTAACGCAAATTGAAAACACAGCTGAGGCCAAACAAATCTCACCTGGGGGATGGATCTGGCTTGCAAGATTGGTTTTCGCTCTTTCTTCGGTGGGTGAATAAGGAGGAGGGTCCCGCAGCAGCCGGTCGCAGTGGGGTTGGGCTCTCGTGCCTTGGCCAGAGATGGAATCCTTGTGCATGCACGGTGTCTGTGAGTGTCTAACCCCTTTGTTCCTAAGAAATTAGGAACAAAGGAGTTTAACATGCTTGTCTTCTTGGACTCTTGTTCTCTCTCTCTCTCTCACACAGGCATACCCGCATATACATTTGTGTGTGAATTTGTGCATACGTGCCTGTGTACCCACACATACGTGTAAAGGTTAGTACCTGCCGTTCACACCTTTCATCCCTGTTGACTGATCCGTGATCATGCAGTGCCAGTTGTTAAAATCTGTACGTCTTACATAAATAACTATTCTGTTCATGTATATCCATATATGAGAAAATATAAGGAAATGTAAAAAAACAAAGAAAATCTCAGTTACGTGTATCATTTTATATAACATTGTATTATATTGTGGAATATACATATATTGACCTCCGTCAAGTCCTTCTGAATGTCAGACCCTGGCCAAAAGTCCTAGCAGCTTCATTATCTCTAGAACACCCACTTAGTGGGTCTTTTGTTAAGGAAGCAAAAGATACCCCTATGGTTTAAACCCCTGCTACTCAAAGTGTGGTCCTTGGACCGGTCCCACGGGCATCCCTTGGGGGCTCGTTAGAAATGCAAGGTCTTGGGGCGCCTGGCTGGCTCAGTCGGTTGAGTGTCCGGCTTCGGCTCAGGTCAGGATCTCATGGTTCATGGGTTCGAGCTCCGCATCAGGCTCTGTGCCTACAGCTCAGAGTCTGGAGCCTGCTTCAGATTCTGTACCTCCCTCTCTCTCTGACCCTCCCCTGCTCACGCTGTCTCTCTCTTTCTCTCAAAAGTAAATAAAACATTAAAAAAAATTAAAAAAAAAAAAAGAAATGCAAGGTCTTGTCTCTGCCATGCCAGCCTGAACGTGCCCAGTCTTGTCTGACCTTGGAAGCTAAGCAGGGTTGGACCCGGATAGTACTTAGATGGAAAAACACAGAATCTCAGGCACCCCCCGCTCAGACCTATTGAATCAGAATCAGCATCTTAAGAATCTGATCACATGCATGTTAAACATTTGAGAATTAAAGCAGACTCAATTCCCTTCTTTTATCTTGAAGCCTCTTCCCATGCGGTTACTTTGCCCCCAAATGCTTTCCCCATCCTTCCCTGCATTGCATTAAATGCTGAGGGTTCACCCCTACTCGTGTAGGATTTGATACCTTGCTTTGTAGGCCAGTGTTTTCTCCTTTACGTTAGGCAAGTTTTATAGCCTCTGTGTCATCAACTACTGTATAACAGATTATTCCTACATTTAGCAGCTTAAAACAACACACACTTATCACAGAGTTTCTGCGAGTCAGGAACCGGGGCACAGCCTCGTTGGTCTGTCATGAGGTTGTAACACAGGGGTCAGGGCTGAAGTCTTACCTGAAGGCGCAGCTGGGCAGGACCCAAGTCCAAGCTCATATGATCGTTGGCAGAACTCAGTTCCTTTAGGCTTGTGACACTGAGGTCTCTCTTCTTCGGTGGCTGGAGGCTTCCTTAGTGTCTTGCCATGTGGACCTCTCCAACATGGCAGCTCCCTCTCACACCTTCATCAAGGTGGGGGAAGTTTGCTCTCAAGAAGGAAGTCATAGTCTCTAGTAATGGAATCCCGGAGGTCAGTCACTTCTCTTCAGTGCTTCCATGTTCTATCGGTAGAAGCGAGCTACTTCGTGGAGGGGATTACACAGTCCACGAGGAGCAGGGAGTGGGCCATCTTGGAGGTGGCCCACCACACCCCTGTGTCTCAGTTTTCTTTTCTTTTTTTTAATTTTTAAAATGTTTATTTATTTTTGAAAGAGAGAGAGACACAGAGTGCAAGTGGGGGAAGGTAAGAGAGAGAGGGAGACACAGACTCGGAAGCAGGCTCCAGGCTCTGAGCTGTCAGCACAGAGCCTGACATGGGGCTTGAACCCACGAACCACGAGACCGTTACCTGAGCTGAAGTCGGATGCTCGACCGACTGAGCCACCCAGGCGCCCCTGTCTCAGTTTTCTTATTCACAAAATAATAGAAATAACAAGACCTACTTTATGAGGATCGAATAATTTCTCCCAAAGTCCCTTACAGTGTGCCTGGAACACAGGACGTGCTCAAAAATGTTGATTTTCTGTTCTTACAACGTATGGTCTTTTCAGCTGATTAGTATTGTTGTTAATGACAAGAATTAAACAAATGGAGAACTCAGTCAGTAGAGATAGGTACCAGAGATGATGATATGTAACATAAAACTACTAATTTATTTTTTTAAATTTTTTCTTATGTTTTTATTTATTATTGAGACCAAGAGAAACAGAGCATGAGTGGGGGAGGGGCAGAGAGAGAGGGAGACACAGAGTCCGAAGCAGGCTCCAGACTCTGAGCTGTCAGCACAGAGTCCGATTCGGGCTTGAACCCACGAACTGCGAGATCATGACCTGAGCTGAAGTTGGCTGCTTAACCGACTGAGCCCCCCAGGTGCCCAATAAATCTTCTAATTTAACTGTAATAACAACCATGTGCGGTAGGTGCTAATTCATTAATTTGACGATTTCTATAATTGACCAAACCAGTTTTCAGAAAAAAACAAACTCAGCATGTATCTAATCTGGCCACTTTCTACCTGTCCTGTGGAGTGTTGTCTCCCCCCCCAGGAGTCCTTGACATGGGCAATCAGGTCCTAAGAGTACTTTTATCAAGGAATGACTGCATTATACTAATGACTATTGGGTAATGACTGCCCTGATGTCCATTTGTTTTCTTCTCTCACTTTATGGGGGCCCCTACTCCACAATGTGGGAGACTCCCATAGTATTAAAGCCCCAGGGCTGAGCGGATGAATGTAGCTTTGTACTTACCCTCCATGAGTGTCTAGCATTATGGCCGTCTATCTGCTGCCTGTCATGCTGCCTGGGGCAGAGGCACCTAGCTGTCCCCAGTGTCATTTATCCCCTTGGCCCCCTAGTAATGGGACCCTTGATTTTATCCGGGAACACGGCAGTCTAGCTAAAGACTACATTTCCCAGCTTCCTTTGCACTGGGCACTGGCCAAGGGAATGTGAACAGACATGGTCATCAAACCTTCAAAGGGTGGAGACACTTCCTCTGATTTTCTTCCCCTTCCTGCTGGTTGGGGAGCAGAAGGAAGTGGTGGGAATTGGATCAGACATCTTAGCCGGTGAGAAGTTGTGTGTTGAGAGAGACGATCCACAAAATAGAGGAGACTGTGTTCTCACCATCGGGTGACCGTATTCAGCCTGGAATCTGGTGCTTGGGCTATTTTGTGGGAACCCCCCCCCTTTTCCCTTTATGTTATTATTGTTTTTGTCTTTGTTATGTCAGCCACACCAGTCTCCCATCTTATAAAGTGCCTCAATTCCGTGCCTGGAAACGTTGCGTTTTGGTCTTTAAAGGCATCCTGATGGAATCAAATTGCTTGACTTATGCCATATGCTTGGGATAGTGTTTGAAACATGTAAATTCATGACAAATGAAGCAATTATTATTATTAATTGCCATCACTAATAGGAATAGAACCGCTGTAGTTCCAGAGAGACTTCCATGTCACATTTGAAGAGCTGTTAAAGGTTCAGTTGACCCACAAGACTGTAAACTTTCTAAGAGCAAAGATGCTTTACTTAAGTTTGTGTGCCTAGCACGTAGCCTGGTGATGGGAAAATACAGGTGCATAGTAAGTATTTGCTGAGTCACCGGTTGGAACAATAACCTATATTCAAGTCTATGTTGCAGTGTGTCGTTAAGTTACTAAACACCTCTGGCTTCAATCATCTTTGTCACTGTAAACCAGGCTACTTAAAAGATTATTTGCTTGCTCTAACATTTGGTGATTTTTGGATTTTTCAAGCAATCTTAGAGATTACTTTCTTAATGAATCTGCTGGACATAGAGATACCCGGGTAGGCAAGTGTGTAGAGGATTAAGTGGCCTATATCTGGGTGTAGGCCACTTGGATTTCCCTATCTGCTTGTCACCTGTGTGTCCTCAGGCAAACTGAGTCCTCTAGGCAATCTGGACTCCTCATTTGTGAAATGGGACAGTATGTGCAAGAGGCATCTATTGCTTTTACCTGTCCCCTACAGCTGGTGACAAAGTCCGTTTTCTCTTGGAACGCCTCCTCCCTCTTCTCTCTGTGGTTTGGCTGTGATGGACGCCATCCTGGTTCCAGGGTACTTGGGGCCCCAGGGGGTCAGATCATCAACTCCCGCCCTGTCACTGTGATGTGCGGTTATCACATACAGCTGAGCCTGACCAGTCTAGTGTTCTGTTTCCCCCCATCTTAGAGGTGTGTGTACGTGAACCGAGCTGGGCCCGTAGGCGGCAACTCTGGCATTTTTAACCCAAGGTTGAAAAGAAAGGAGACCCATCTTTCTACTAACCTGACATGGATAGACTTTCTGTAACCCAAGACCTGTTGGGAGCACCAAGTGGACAGAGCACGGCCAAGAGGGTGGCCTGTGTTGCCAAAGGCTCACCGAGAGGTGGACAAGGTCCTCATGCTCTTGTTTGAGATTCTATGTCCGTCCCTGCCTGAAGCCTGTGGTATGTGGGGACTTTCCGGTTTTGTAAACCAATAATTTCTCTTTGAAAGCCTTTTTAAAAAATGTTTATTTACTTTTGAGAGAGAGAGAGAGCAAGAGCAAGCAGGGGAGGGGCAGAGAGAGAGAGAGGGAGACACAGAATCTGAAGCAGGCTCCAGGCTCTGAGCTGTCAGCACAGAGCCTGACACAGGGCTTGAACTCACAAATAAAGAGATCATGACCTGAGCCAAAGTTGGATGCTCAACTCACTGAAACATCCAGGTGCTCCTAAAAGTCATTTTTAAAGCATTTCCCTAAGTTTTTCTCTCAGTAATCCAGTTTAAATTGAAGTTCAGGCCCTTAAATCTGACAAAAAAAATTCTTATTGATACAATAATTGTTATACTTTGGGATTGAAGTTTTGAGGAAAATTTGGGGCGCTCAGGTGACTCTGTCGGTTAAGCATCTGACTTTGGCTCAGGTCATGATCTCACAGTTTGTGGGTTTGAACCCGCCTTAGGCTCTGTGCCGACAGCTCAGAGCCTGGAGCCTGCTTCCGATTCTGTGTCTCCCTCTCTCTCTGACCCTCCCCTGCTCATGCTCTCTCTTTCAAAAAAAAAAAAAATTGAAGTTTTTAGGAAAATTAAATGAGACCATCCACGTGCAGTGCTGGGCTAATGGGGGCCTGGTTAAGGCTAGATACTCTAGCGATGGAACCCGAGAGGCAGGAAGAGGTCGTGGGTGACAGTGTGGCTTCTAGAACCATGTGATCCTAGTGCCAAGTCCCCTCGCCATCACACGGGGCCCCTCGCCTCTGTGCTTCCGTTTCTCATCCCATAAATCGAGATGAAGCTGATATGTGCCTCATGTTAAAGGGGTGAATGTGTGTGACCACAGGCCCCCTGTCCAGTGTTTAGTAGGTATTCAGTTAATGGAAGCTGTCATTTCCTGTCACATGTCCCATTATGTCAGGTATTAATTCCCAGGTTGCAAACTCTGTTGTTTTTATTTTTATTTTATTATTTATTATTTTTAAAAGTTTATTTATTTTGAGAGAGAGAGAGTGAGCAAACACATGCACAAGTAGGGGAGGGGCATTGAGAGAGGGAGAGAGAGAATCCCAAGCAGGCTCCACGCTGTCAGTGCAGAGCCTGACGCAGGGCTTGAACCCACGAGCTGTGAGATCATGACCTGAGCCAAAACCAAAAGTCCAATGCTTCACTGACTGAGCCACCCAGGTGCCCCTATTATTTTTAAAAATTACGTATATATACAGAGAGTGTGTGTGAGTGGGGGGAAAGGGGTAGAGTGAGAGAAAGAATCTTAAGCAGGCCCCATGCTCAGTATGGAGCCTGACATGGGGCTCAGTCCCAAGAACTGTGAGATCATGACCTGAGCTGAAATCAAGAGTCAGACGCTCAACTGACTGAGCTACCCAGGCATCCCAGGAATCTTATTTTTTAAAAGATTTTTTTAATCTCTAGGTCCCAGCCCTGTGCTTGGCACAGGGTAAAGTAAGACTGAAGTTCAGTATAAGAGTCATCTTTTAAAAAAAATCAAATCCTGTTTGATTCAGTTTGTACACGTCACCTCCTGAATGGATGTCCTGAAGTCAGCCTGTTTTTCATTTGACCTATTTTCCACTAATTCACTTGCAGCCATTGTCCCTGAGTGCCTACTGGGGACCAGGCCTGGGGGACTGGTGTTAAAGCAGGGGGTAAGACAAGGGGCCCACCTTTGCGGGGCTCAGGTCCAGTAAGACAAACACAGTGATAAACTAATGAATGTCTACTCTAACAGCAGGAAGGGGAGAGAACCCCCAGACCCGTAAAGCAAGGTGAAGAAGAGCAAGTGGGTATCTCTTTAGATTGGATCCAATGCCATTTAAGGTCCTACAGTTGATCTTCTTATCAGTAATCACATCACATCGGTAATCAAAACTTTCTGTGACTCCCAGTTGCTTTTGAGTCAATTGTCGCATGAATTTGGAACCTCGTTATAGCTTTAACTCATTTCTCTTTGCTTCAGTGCTGTTGGTCTTCAAAGTCTTAAAATAAATTCCATTTCCATGCTGCCTGCCTCAGGGCCTTTGTGCATGCCACTCTGCTCTCACCAACATTCCTATCTTTTCCTTGACCATCCAACACCTGTTCATCTGGCACTTCCTTATGGGGGCCTTCTTTGACCTCCATCGGAAGACTAGATCAGCTTCTGTATTCAATAGTTTCTCAGGTTTTGCGTCCCTCTCTCTCCCCAACTCTCTTTCCCCGTTCCCCTCCCTGTGGTCCTCCATTAGGTTTCTCCTGTTAGACCTATGAGTGCAAACATATGGTATCTGTCCTTCTCTGCCTGACTTATTTCACTTAGCATGACACCCTCGAGGTCCATCCACGTTGCTACAAATGGCCATATTTCATTCTTCCTCATTGCCATATAGTACTCCATTGTATATATATACATATATATATATATATATATATATATATATATATATATATATACCACATCTTCTTGATCCATTCATCAGGTGATGGACATTTAGGCTCTTTCCATGATTTGGCTATTGTAGAAAGTGCCGCTATGCATATTGGGGTACATGTGTCCTTATGCATCAGCACTTCTGTATCCCTTGGATAGATCCCCGGCAGTGCTATTGCTGGGTCATAGGGGAGTTCTATGGATAGTTTTTTGAGGACTCTCCACACTGTTTTCCAGAGCAGCTGTACCAGTTTACATTCCCACCAACAGTGTAGGAGGGTGCCCCTCTCTCCGCACCCTCACCAGCATCTATAGTATCTTGATTTGTTCATTTTAGCCACTCTGACCGGTGTGAGGTGGTATCTCAGTGTGGTTTTGATTTGTGTTTCCCTGATGATGAGTGACGCTGAGCATCGTTTCATGTGTCTGTTGGCCATCTGGATGCCCTCTTTGGAGAAGTGTCTGTTTATGTCTTCTGCCCATTTCTTCACTGGATTATTCATTTTTCGGGTGTGGAGTAGATCAGCTTCTGCCATGACATATCTTCAAGGATTTTGTTCTTTTTGAAAAGCACTTCTTACACTTGCAAATAACATATCGAGTGCTTGATTTAATGCCTACCTGCTCTGATAATTTGTAAGCTTCCAAGAGCAGGCTTCTTGTATGCCTTACATAGTGGTATCCTCAGCTCTTAGGTGTTAGCATAAATGTTCAATAGGAAGTCAATAACTATCATTAAGTATTATAAATATTCGGAGGCAAGACTGGCATCCACCTTCACCCTTGCTTGCCTGCACCCACTTCTTCTCATCTGCACCCACATACGCAGATCACATCCAGGCACATTGAGTGTTACAGACAGGTTGGGGCTTAAAAACTTGGACAGGGGAGAAATGGCCCTGGGCATCTCATGGAGAGGGACGAAGAGGGTATTTGAGAAAGCTCCTTGGAGGGTTTGTGCTTGGAAAGAGCCTGTAGGAATTAGCCAACTGTCCGACTTCGAAGCCCGGACTCCTGGGTAGGGGGTTACAGAGTTAACCGTTTCTGATATTAAGTGTAGAAAGAGTCTGAACAATGAGGCCAAAGAAAAACATTTGTCCCAAGAAATGCAACGGTCTTGCCTGGAGCGCAGCTGCAGAAGTGGCTGACTAAGGAGCAGTGATCCCGAGCTGGCTTTGAGGAGCACCGCTGTGATGTTTTCCAAACCATTACAAGCGTCCTTGGTGAAGAACTGACCTTTAAGTTTACATCTGAGTGAGGCCGCAGCCTTTCTCATAATGAGAACGTGAATGGGAAAAGGATGTCTTAAACCCTCGCTGTCCTGTTTCATGAGAGTTGAGGTTTTCTCTAGATTTCTTAATGAAATGCTTCAAAAATGACTTTTAAACCAGAAAGGGAAAGCTGATCACGTCCTGTTCTGTGATTCTGCGTCCCCTGAGCCCGGAATGAGCCGAAGGGATGGTAACATGACTAGGAAGAACTTTGCTGACCACCCCTGAGTACGTCTGCATTCACTCTTCCCACTGGAAGGATGGCCTTCCCCCCACCCCCAGCCCCCAGCTTGCATTGTGCTCTCTCCATAGCCTTGCTCCTTGCTGGTGACATCACCTTGTGGCTGTCAGCGTCTGCCCATCTTCCAGGAAATAGCAGTGGAGTGAGGCTTAGGAGGAAATATTTCTGAAGGGTCTGCGTACTGAATGGTCCAAGAAGCACATAAGTATTTTTAGATGATCCCTAATCATAGGCTATTTGACCTTCTGGATATGTGGTCACCGTTTTCACCTACAAGAGAACTATCGTAAGAGTATCCAGTGCTGAAAATACTCCCTTGTTCCATGTAAAATTACCTAAGGTATTATTTTGACAAAAAAAAAAAAACCCAACTAAAAACAAAAAAACTCCTAATTCTTTGGATTTTGTTAAAGTCAGAATAAAGGTGTTTGTTTTTTTTATTTCTTTCCTCTTCCCTCCAAGTCTGTTCCCGATTAACCTCATAAGCACTTCATAAATCTTGCATCTGGGTAACATAACGCTGTACAGTGCTTTCTAACCAGAACATTTTGTTTTCTGAGTGATCTGGCACTAAATCGCAGAAGGGGCAGTGCTGGGGAGCATAGAAAGCGCTGAGCCCTGGCTGGGGCAACGCCCGCCAGGACCGCCTGGAGTTTCTGGAGCCTTACCAGTGACTTCTCTGTCGCGGAGTGAGGCTTCAAAGGCCAGCAGACTTACTTCCGGTTCCAATTTCTTGCTTTTCTAAATTTTCTGCATCCTCTGAAATAAGACTTTATTTTTTGAGATTTTGTTTTCTTTCCCCCCGAAGAGAGATGTCTTTTATTTCCTCCCACACTCCTTCCTCTATGCTTCTACACATAGCAAGATGTTTAATTGTGAGTTTGAGTTTGCTGGGTAGTGTCTAACCAATGCTGGATTTATTGGGCACAGGGGAAATTTACTGTTTATAACCTGCTCTGTCCTAAAAGGAGTATGTCGTATACTACCACCTATTGCACACACAAAGTAGTGAACAAAATGGAATAATAGAAGTCCATAAATACAAGAAATTTAGGATCAAAGGAAATAGCAAATATTAAATCAAAAACCTATAAAAGAAGCGTATGTCGGAAGCATGTTACCAAGCTCAGCTATGATGGTGTTTTAAGTTCGGCTCTGAGCTTCCTGGTAGCCAAGGAGAAAAAGGCCCATTACTAAGAAAACCCAAAGTATTGCCAGTCCACAGGAGATGCAAAGCATTTCATAAATCTTACTTTGGAAAGGCATCTCACCTAAGGGAAGGGGGGAGATCAATGAATTAAGTCACAAACAGGGCGGTGATTTTCCTGGGCTTACACCTGTGGCATCATTCAAGAAAAGCCAAGGCCATAACGTGAATGCACTCAGTGAGGGGTTTCCATAAGGGCAGCATGGCCTGAGAAAAAGGCGTATGCACGGAGAGAATAATGAGGAGAATCTGCTATGTAGCGTGGGTACACGGAGAAATGAATGTCATGTCACTTTCAGAGGGATTGTCCCTTGTGGTGGCCAACAAGAGGCATAATAAAAGCCATCTGTCTAGATTGGGGACTATGTGGATGGACTGGCTGAGCTCTCACCTGGGAACATTGAGCTTACGTGTGATTCATGGGGACACATTTGACCTCTTGTGTAGATTAATGGTTTAGTTGGCAGAGACTGCTTAATTTCAGAGTTGCATTATGGGGGTTTCCCAGCCCAAGTCCGGCAGGTCTGGCTACGACCGCGACTCTGCCTCTTAGGCAGGGCCCTGGGATTTAAATACGCCTCGGACAGAATGTTAAACACCTCGTCATGCCTCAGTCTTCTTAATCATTACTAATGATGAGGATACAGATAATGACAACATTGGAGGCCGAGGTGGACAAAGGCAAGGTGGTGACTCACAGAGTTGAGCAAGGTGTCATGGCAAGAAAGCCCAGGCTGGAGACGGAGTGTCGACTCCAGCCCCAGCCCAGGCAGGGCAGGTACCTCGGTCATTCTTTCCTGGCTTCGGGGTTTCCTAGTTCACCAGTGAGGCTATAGCAGGGCTTCTCAGAGGCCTCCTCAGACCAGCATCAACATGAATTTGACCTGGGAACTGATTAGAAATGTGGGTTCTTGAGCCCCACTTGGGACCCACTGAGTCAGAAACCCGGAGTGGCCCTCAGTCTGTTTTTAAGTTGTGCCAGGTGAGTCTGAAGGAGGCTAAGCTTTGGGATCTACTGGACCCGGGTTGGGTCTCCGTCCAGGTGTGTGGTAGATTGGTATAAAAAAGAGCCCCAGGTCCATCCCTATTTGTAGCTCTTGCCAGCTCCTTTTATGGGAGGTAGAGCCGATTCCTTCGACTTGAATATTTGCTGCTCCGGGGTCTTGCTTTGGCCAATAGAACGTGGCAGGAATGATGGGATGCTATTTCTGAGCCACCTGGTCCCCTCTCCCTCTCTTGTCTCTTTTTTCAATTTCTCAGAACGCTGCCACAGCTGTGACACCAGCCTGGACTGATGTCCCAGAGGATGCGAATCTTCATGGAAGAGAGTCGCGTCATTTCTACACAGGCTGTCCTACCCCAGCCGCCCCCCCCCCCCCAATGTGCTGGCTGACCAACATGAGTAAGTGAGCTCAGGTGTCCTGTCATTCTTCCTCATTGCCATGTAGTACTCCATTGCATAGATAAACCACATCTTCTTGATCCATTCATCAGTTGATGAACATTTAGGCTTTTTCTGTAATTTGGCTATTGTTGAAAGTGCTGCTATGAACATTGGGGTACATGTGCCCCTATGCATCAGCACTCCTGTATCCCTTGGGTAGATCCCCAGCAGTGCTATTGCTGGGTCATAGAGGAGTTCTATTGATAATTTTTTGAGGAACCTCCACACTGTTTTTCAGAGCGGCTGTACCAGTTTACATTCCCACTAACAATGCAGGAGGGTGCCCGTTTCTCCACATCCTCGCCAGCATCTATAGTATCTTGATTTGTTCATTTTAGCCTCTCTGACCGGTGTGAGGTGGTGTCTCAGTGTGGTTTTGATTTGTATTTCTGTGATGATGAGTGATGCTGAACATCATTTCATGTGTCTGTTGGTCATCTGTATGCCCTCTTTGGAGAAGTGTCTATTCAGGTCTTCTGTTATTTTTTGAGACAAAGATAGAGACAAAGTGTGAGCAATGGAGGGGCAGAGTAAGAGGGAGAGATACAGAATCTGAAGCAGGCTCCAGGCTCCAAGCTGTCAGCACAGAGCCAGACATGGGGCTTGAACTCGCAAACTCTGAGATCATGACATGAGCCGAAATCAGACCCTTAACCCACTGACCACCCAGGTGCCCCGGCAGATGTTACTTCTTACCACTAGTCCACTTCTCTCCTTCTGAGTGAGCGACAGGAGGACAACCCCTTCCCACCTCCTTGAAGGTAGGTGTGACCAGTTGAAGGTAGGTGTGACAAGAGGACTGCTTTCGGCCAATGAAATGTGAGCAGGAACAGGTCACTTCTAGAAGAAGCATTAGGAGTTTCTGTGCAGTTGTCCATGTTCTTGCTCTTCCTTCAATCATGGAGGGATATGTTTACATAAATGCCATGTAAACTGAAGTAGCCACGAATGCCATTTCACCACATGGGGAGCTTTAGCCTTGGGAGATGCCTGGACCCGCACTTGGTTTTCCATGAGCAAGAAAGAGGCTTTTGTTTCTTAACTTTCTTACAGGTATGGAGGCTGGAAGTCCAAGACAAGGTGTCTCCAGGTTTGGTTTCTTCCAAGGCCTCTCCCCTTGGTGCGCAGACGGCCACCTTCTCGTTGTGGCCCGACATGGTCTTTTCTCTATTTGTGTGTCCCTGGTATCTCTCTGTGTGGTCCACAATTCTTTTTTGTATAAAGACACCTATGGTATTGGATTAGGGCCCTCCCAATGTAATCACTTAAGCCCCGTTTTAACTTAATCACTAGTTTAAAAAACCCTATTTCCAATAGTCACATTCTGAGGGGCTGGGTATTAGGACTTGGACACATGAACGTGAGCTTATAAATCCTGGACGTGTACATTCTAAAGGCACTTAAGTAGGACTAGAGAGTCAGTGGCTGGCTGGGATGGGGTCAGCACATTGACTTTAAGGTCCCCTGATGGAATGTCTGATGTTGTGAGGTCCATACATACTGCTCCTGCGTTGTGCTTGTCCTGACCCAGACGGTTGGTTCATCTTGCTCTGTTGGCCATATCTGGATTGTTCCAGGCCATATGGAGGAAAAACAAACTGTTCCGGGCACGCCAGCATGAAGAAGCAGAATGACAGCCTTCCCAGACCCATCTGGTTGGGGCAGATTTGCCTAGTCATTTCTCCACTGCTTTCACACCAACTGAACTACCTCCACAAACCCTTGCATTCTTCAGATTTCTCTCAGGGAGCAAAGCCCAGCACCCTCTCCTTTGGGATCCCTCAAAATCCTCTAGGGGTTCTATCCTATCCTTCCATTTTGGGGCTATTCTGGGATCTGTAGGTGGGCCTAGGATTGGAGGCTCCTTTCTCGGGACCCACAGTTTCACAGGCATCTAAATCTATTTGCGTCGGCTCTTTCTGCTCCACCTCTAATTGGATGGGAAAAAATTGCTCTACCTAATCATATATTCTTTTATAATTTTTTAAAAACTTTCTTTTTTTTCTGGACCTTGACTTTGAAACTCAAAACCTGAGACTTTGACACCTTTGCCCTTCAGATTGTCTACTATAAACCTAGCTGGGGGCAAGATCTGCCAATCTCCATGCATATCTCAAGATATGCCAAGTTAAATCTTTTTATTTATAAAAAGAATAAACTTTGAATGGAGAAAAACCATGAGATGGGAATAAATTGCCAGGAATTAAACACACCTCACTTAACATATCAAAATACTTATCCCCTGTCTCAGAGTGTATAAGTTTTCCCTAATAGGATTTCTTCTTCTTAACTCCAAGAAATAAGACTAAATTCTACTTTGAAAGAATTCAGCTTTCACAGTGAGGAGTCGACACCTTTGGCTTAGAAGGCAAGCTCAGAGTCCAGAAGAAGGGGGAAAGTTACTCGATTTTAGCTGACCATTGAGAAAATTAAAGTAGTTCATTTGGATACAGTGTTTGAAATAGAGCGCAGAAAATTGAGTATTTCCATATAATAGCAACACTGATGTTGCACGAATATTATGAATGCTTCCAAGAAAAGTCAGAACATTTTGAATTTGTGATTGATATAAAGGGGAAGGATGAATAGAGAATGATCTATAGCTTTTGAAACATCTTAAAAATGTATCTGAATACTGGTGTTCTTCAATTTCATTAGCTGTAAATCACTCCATGAAAGATGTGTCCAAGTTAATGAGGGCATAGGAGTCCTTTAAAAATAAAGAAGTTTAATCCTCCAGGAGAGTTGTCTCCTTATGACCAGTTGGGTCCTATACGTTGACAGTAGGATGCTTGACACCCGGGTTCTCATTTTCCCTCACGGGACTTCACTCTTACTGTCCTTTCCTCCACCCCTCTGGTCCTTCATGTCTTCTTGACCTCTCCAATTTTTTCAGGAGGGATGGGTTTCTTGGTGTGTTCAGTTGATTGCTGAGCCACCAAATAAGGAAACTATTTACAGTATGCTCTGTTAATTTATTCCCTGGTTTGGTGTAGGCATCAGCCAACATTTGCTATCAAGGGGCAGATAGTAAATATTTTTTGGGCTTTGAAGGTTGCAGTGTCTCTGCTGCCATGGCTCAGCCCCGCCAGCATAGAGGGGATGCGGCTGTAGGCAGGATGTAAGTGAATGGTCGTGGCTGGGTTCCAATAAAACTTTATTGCCGAGAAGAATGGGCAGTGAGCTGGATTTGGGTCTCAGGCTGTAGTTTGTGACTCCTGGTCTAGTGACCCCTTGGTCATCATTGGGGGTGGGGGTAGCAGAACTCTCCTAACAATGGAAAAATAATATTTTCTGATGAGTTCTCATTTTCCATCCTCGTTTTAAATTTCCAAATGTTCTTTCTTCCTTCCTCCTGTGGCTCAGGGACCTATAGGTTGAAAGAGCAGCTGGCGTGAGGTGAGCAGGTGATTCTATTTTGGATTATTCTGGTAGTTCAGTAGAAAGCAAGCACCACCTCGATTCGATGTGTCCATGTGTCTGGTGAGGCTGAGGGTGGGGGCGGGGCAAAGCACCCCTTGCTGTGAAACAGAATGAGGTGCCATTTCTGGTAAAGAGGAGCTGGGCTGCAGGCTTGCTGGGTTCTTGCTTTCAGCTTCAGTTTCTTCTGTTCATGGTCCCTGGGCGCCCCTCAGAGGTGACCCATTCTCTCCAGAATGTGTATCCTGTGGAAAGGTTAAGTGATACCCAATGCTACCAAGGGCATTTTCTTTGATCGGAGGCTTTCCAAATATTTTCATGATTTATTTTCTTCTGATTATAATCACTGTATTTGTTTCCTATCAAAATTTGGCAACTAGTGGAAAAGTATAATGTTTGACAACCTACCTTTTATTGAGTATCTTTTATTCAGCACTGTGCAAGTCATTTTATGTGTGTGTGTGTGTGTGTGTGCACATGCATTTACCTGTCACACACACACACACACACACACACACACACACACACACACACAATCCTAAGGACTCATGACAAATCATCGAGGTGGCTAGTTTTAGGCAGAAAGAATTTAAGGATCTTGCCCCAAGTATATAGTGGAGGCGGGATTCAAACATAGTTGTCTGATTGCAAAACTCCCATTTAAGAAGACAGAAAAAATCATCCCCTGCCATGTCCCTCAGGGAAACTGGGGTTACTTTTTTGCAGTGTTTCCTCTAGCCCCCGTTCCAAGGGTTTTCTGTTTTTCCTTCTATTTTTTAAAGCCTGGTTGAGATCATGCTGCAAATGTAGTTTTACTTCCTTGTTGTTTTTCACTTTACATGACTATTTGTCATTTGTCGGTTGGTGACCCTCCTGGGAGCTTGCTGGGGGTGGTCTGAGATCGGCCCTTGTATTCAGAGACATGGGAGAGAAGACAAGAGAGGCAGGCCACTCTGGGTTGACAGGCAGCGGTTTTAACAAGCGGAGGGAACTTACAGGTGAGTCTTGTCTTAGGCGGTAGCAAGACAAATGGATGGCCGCACCTGCCGGCCAAATCTAAAAAGTTTATAAAGAGGCCCTAGCTGGGCTCAGTCACATATACTGTGCATGTCCTCACGACCTCAAGGTTATGTCCTGGGAGCAGGGAAGGCAAGCAGGACCCGTATTCCAGGGCCAGGGGAGGGGCGTGAGGAGCCCCCAAGCGCCGGGGGACCAGTTCATGGGTCAACTGGTCGTCATGACTTTTTGATGACCTGCCCCGACACATTCCAAGACCTCTTTATAAGCATCCTTTGAATGGCGTATACTATTTTTTTCATTTAGTATATTGTAATTTCTTTCACCAACGCCCCTCTGTCGGACATTTCAGTTATTGTTAGATTTTCACGGTTTTAAACAAAGAGGTAATGGACGCTTTGAGTGCGAAACATTCCCCCACCCTATAAAACTTCAAAACTCTGAAAAGTTTTCAAGAAACATAGAAACGCTGTTCTGTAAAAGCGGCAGCTGAGGCCAGGGGGATAGAGACCAGCTTTGGGGGCGCCCCGAAGTCTTAGTTATTGAGAAAAAATATTTCAGGACAATATTTAGAGACAAAATCTAAATGAATGCCCAAAGTCCAAATCCACAATGAGCAAAATAGCAACATTTTAAGTAAAGGCAGGGTCGGTACTATAGATCTTTCCTTTAGCCTTTGGCTTCAATATGGCCGGACACGGTGCCGTAACTGACCTAGACCTCGCTGAGGAGATATAATTGGTGTCCAGAAGGAGGTACCGAGAACCAACTTTGTTCCTATGGTTGTGCTCTCTGGAAGCTGTTCGGTGTTTTCTCTCGCAGAGGGGCGCCGGGTGACGGGCATAATGCAAGGGTGCTGGTGAAGGCTGCCGGGTTTCAACCCCCAACCGTCCCACTTACGTCATCAACTTGGCCAAAATTCTTAGCACTCTGGATTTTGCCTTCCTGATGTTCTCCATGCTGATGATGGTAATTCTTCATGCCTTCCGCTGTGGGGAGGACTTAGCGGGTAATGAGTGGGCGGGTCCTTTCTCATAGCCAGTGCTTAGCTTGTGATAAAGACTCAAGAAATGCAAGTCCTTCCACAGCCAAAGTGTGAGCCTGTGCCCCGGAGGTGAAGGCAGCCTACAGATCCGCTCTCTTCCTTTCATGGGGCATTGTTAGATCCAAAATAACAGTTGCCAGAATTGTAAAATTACTGGGTTGCACATTAAAAAAAATCCTACAAAAATCAGAAGATCTGGCAACCGGCCTTGCCTAGTGGTAACGTTTGGCCAAATCTCTTCTAGATGAATTCTCCCCAGTTCACCCCAGACCATGGCTGTCAGATTTTGAAAATAAAAATACAGGACACCATTTATATTTGAATATCAGATAGCCGGATAAATTTTTGGTATATGTCCCATGCAATATTTGAGTCATACTAAAAAAACGTATTCTTTTTAATTTTCCTGAAATATTAAAAATGCTTTGTGTATCTGAAGTTCACACGTAGCGGGGCATCCTGTGTCTTATCTGGCGAGCCCTGCCTGACCCCCGCTTCCCCACCGGCATCACTGGTCTGTCATCTCACTTGACCCCTGTGGTCATCGGGGGAGACCAGGCATGACTCCAGGAAATAGAGCTAAAATTCCAGGCAGAGGTCATCTCTGACGAGCTGCACTTAAGTGTGGTCACTGAAGTGTACTTTTCAGCTGTTTAATGAACTTTCTTCAAGCTCGGGGGCCTTAAAGTCCAGCGTAGGTTTGGGTGGAGCAAGTGGAAGGAATAAATAAAATCATCTAACGCAGTGTCGGCACCACAAGGGCAGTTCCCCGAGCAGGTGCTTCTGTGTGTGAGCGAATGAGATGAACCCGGAGCACCGGGCGAGCCTGTGGCTTTCTCTCGCTGCCGCCAGAGTGTTTTCAGACAGAGAACCAGGTCTGATAACAGCCCTGCGGAAACAGCAGCCATTTTTTAGGGCCGGGACGTGAAGGATGGTGATGCTTTTCGTACATCAGGCTGAGAGACCCTGCCCAGGAGGGTCTGGTCAGGGGCTTTTTAGTGGAGAACTACTTACATCTCTGTTTGATGGAAGAGAGAGGAGGTACATGTAACAAGGCTCGGCGTACAGACCAAAGATTGTATCCTCTCTCTGGCTTCTAGCAGCGGGGACGCACGCGAGCCTGAGCAGGGGAGCGGAGATTAGCTAGACCGGGTGTCTCAGCCTTGGCACCATTAGCTTTTGGGGTTGGATATCTTTTTTTTTATCACTGGGGGCTGTCCTGTACAATGCGGGGTGTTTAGCAGTATCCCTGATCGTCACCTCCTCGATCCCAGGCCCTCCCCCCCCCACCCCAGTGGGACACCCACAAACCTGTGCACGTATTGCTAAATGTCTCCTGGGAGGCAGATTCTCTCCCAGTTGAGAACCACTGCCCTGGATATGTCACCACGAGGCCGAATTAGGGCATAGACTGCTCAAGGACGAGGCGGTAACCTCACTGTGAGAGTCAAGTTTAAGGTCATGGTGGGGGGTGTGTGTGTGGACTCCTAGAGCTCAAGTTCAATTATGAAGATTGTTGGCTAAATTAACCTCTTCCATGGGCAGAATTTGGGTTAAGAGAACCTAGTCTCCAAGAGAACCATGATCAACAGGGACACATTAGCTAAATCACTGTTTATGGTATAATGATTATGTGTTTTCCCTCTGTGCATTCACTTCTTCTTGGATGCCTCTCTCGTTCTCTCTTCAGCCCCAACCCCTCACCCGCACAAGTGCCCTGTAGGCCGCTGCTTCTCAACTGAGGTGACCCCCCCTCCCCCCGGCAACATTTAGCAGTGTCTGGAGACATTTGCATTTGTTACAATTGAAGGGTAGAAGCCAGACATGCTGCTAAACATCCTACCATGTGCAGGACAGCCCCTAAATATATGTGCTCACCTCAACAGCCCAGAAGAGCCTTCCCTACACAGCCCAGGCATCTGGGGGTTAATGGGACCCCTCTTGAATTCGTATCCGCTGCTAAACATCCTACCATGTGCAGGACAGCCCCTAAATATATGTGCTCACCTCAACAGCCCAGAAGAGCCTTCCCTACACAGCCCAGGCATCTGGGGGTTAATGGGACCCCTCTTGAATTCGTATCCGGGCAAGGGTCAGTATACAGACTCTACGGAAGAACATTTTCTTTTCTTTCCATTCTGCACTTGTGCCCAGAAACAGCAAGACCAGCAATTCTGGGAGGATATAGGTTCCTATGGAACCGTTCTTTCTTTCCTTGAGAGGCTTCGGTATTTTACAGAAGTTCACCTAGGTCTCAGATGCCTGCCCGATCCTAATCTCTGATGAACACCATCAGAGGAAGAGATTCTCCCAACGCATGGAGGACAGACAGTAGACGTTTAACACGTCTGGTGAGGAGAGTAGACCACGGGCAGCTCGGAGAGAAACACAGACTGACTCAGTTTCTACAGAAGGCCCTTCATCATCTCAACATCATTATCAAAACACCATTCCTACTATTTTCGTGGTTGCAAATGCGAACAGGTTTGATGAGCTGTGTTTGATCGCGTTCCTGACGCGCCCCTCCCCCCGACCCCTTGTGCCTTCTGTTCCCTTTGAAATATTATTTGGTTCCATTTTTTTCTGCCAGGACTCTGTGTTTCTCTCTCTCTCTCTCTCTCTCTCTCTCTCTCTCTCTCTCTCTCTCTGTGCGTGTGTGTGACCACAATTGTAGTTTCAGTAAATAAAACGGCTGCTTGATAACGTGGAACGGCCCAGCGCTTAACTCTGCCCTTGGAGATCCTTTACATCAAACCAGCGATCAAAAAGTGGTGCAGATAAAATTTGTCATCAGGGATTTCCTACAAAAGAATTACAGTGGAGAAATGGCCTGATCGATACTATGGATTTTCACTGCAGGGGCTGGTGGTCCAGTTGCCGTGAGACACTCATACAGATAAAAGGGCATGGCTGCCACTCTGTCACAGAGCGCTGACTCAGCAAAAGCTTGGCAGGAATTTATAGGCCAGAGTGATACAGAATTATCACCTTGCAGTGCCCCGCGCGTGTTCCTTCCGAGATTGCCTTCCTTTATGGGATTGCTAAATGCAGGTGAATGGAAAAATGATGGCTAACAGCTGTCAAAATGCAACAGAATGAAGTACTTAAATCTTTTTTTATCCATTAAAAGGGTAACAACCATACATATATCACAGCACAGACGTTGTAATGATATTTGGGGGCTGGTAAACGAGGGGGTAATAAACAATGTGTTTTCTGATCAGAGCAGCAGAGGAGATAGACTTGGGGGTGGGGTGGGGGGAAGACCGGGCTTCCCTGAAGCCTTATAATGACTCTAATGGTTGAACGTTATCTAACAGAAGGAGAACAAAATCACGTTTGTGTCCCAATCTTTGGGAGACCCGCTTTCCCCTTAGTCGGCGTTTTGAAGGCATTGAACTATGCCCTGAAACACTTAACCAGGTCACTCAGATTACTGAATTTCATGGATGCCAGGTTAATTACAGCACGTGGAGCCCAAGAACTTCTTGTTAAGATTCTCCAGCTGCAAGGCCTGGGGTTCAATGAGAACTTCCGCTGTGTGTTTCCAACCTCCGCGCTCTGGCTGCGTTTCGGAGGTGCCGGGACAGAACTTTGGAGGTGGAGGAGCACGCACTTACCTTCTCTGCTGCCGAGTGCGGTTATTCCTGGAGGCGAGGTCCGGTCTGCCGGTCCCGGAGCTCTGGGTTCCTTAGCTATTACTTACGAAAGGTAAGTGATTGCCCTGATTCCCGGTTAATGTCTCCTTGAGGAACTCCTCTGGAAAAATCTTCCTCGTCCATAAAACATCCACATAGTATCTGTCTGATTTTTTATTTGGTGGGAATCACCTTCCAGAAAGATTCAAAATACCACTCACGGTTTTCCTCTAGAAGCTTGGCTTGTTTGAAAATACGCTGCACTGTGCCTTGTACCTCCCTTTCCCTAAAACATTTTCCTAAATTTTCGGCAAACTGTTTTTGGTAAGCTTGAACATTGGAAGGAGAATCTTTTCCTTGTTCTCAATATTTTAAAAGTAGTGCGAGGCAAGTAGGGAAAAATGTATTGAGGCTGTCATCAGTAACAGGGCCTCTTGACATTAATGCTCCATTTCTTGAACACCTGCGGTGAGTTGGGCCTTGTGCAGGGCGTTGGAGAAACGCAGTGAATGAAAACAGGCTTTCAAGTTAGGGAGCTTATGGAGGACAAGGGAAAACATTTATTGAACAAGTACTTTGTGCCAGGCACCTGACATATGTTATAATGAAATAGCAAACAGCTACAAAATGTGAGACAGACTCATAAGTGTTATATTGACTCATCTGTGCCTCATCATGGCTCCGGGAGGTAGTGTTACCATACCCACTTTAGAGGTGGAGAGACTGAGGTGCCAGAGAGGTTGAGTCATTTGCCCAAGGTCACTTGGCTAGGAAGTGGAGGAGCTGGAATATAACACAGTCTGTCTGACTCAAAAGTTCAGACTCCCAGGGCACCTGGTGGCTCAGTTGGTTGAGCGTCCGACTTCGGCTCAGGTCATGATCTCACGGCTTGTGAGTTCGAGCTCTGCGTCGGGCTCTGGGCCGCCAGGGCAGGGCCAGCTTCTCCCCCGACCGCTCCCCACTCCCCATCCCTGTCCCTTCCCTGCTTGTGCCCAGTCTCTTAAAAATAAGTAAATCTTAAAAAAAAAAAGCTCAGAGTCCTCAGTGCAGAGTTACTCAGCTTCTCCCTGCCTGGGAACTTTCTCCTTAAGAAGGTCCCACGAAGTAGGCGTTCCCATTAAGCAACTAAGAAACGCTCACAGGCTCATGCAGAGTGAGTGTTTTACACAGCCAGCTGCTCGAAGAGTCGGGATTTGAACCCAGGCGCACCTGCCCTGACATTCCCTCTGTTTCCAGAGGACCCAGCAACCCAGCAAAGCTTCGCAGTTTCTAAGTTCAAAAAACAAGAGTCAGGGAGTGCAAGCCGTAACCTGCAGTCCAGGGAAAAGAATTTAATTTCAGGAAGCATGCCGTTGCCTGGAAGGAACATTAACAAGACTTTTGTACCCAGATCGTCCCTGGCCAGCATTGCGTAGGACTCAGAAATGTAACCGGCACCTTCCGGAACTGTCCATGGGGAAATCATCTTTGTGCCTGTTTGAACTGCCTTACACTGGTGGAAATCATTGCTACTATCATCACAGGATTATTGTATGGGAGTTTACTGTCACTGGCAATAAACATAGATGGAAGGGGGGGATAAGAAAACAAAAGGGAAAAATAGAAGCAAAAAATGCACCAGAGTGAAAAAAATATCCATAAACGAGTTGTTTTTTTGTCTCTCTAGTTGCTCTGATGTGCACAAAGGAGAGAGATGGAATAAAATCACATCTCAGGAACACCAACATAAATTCCCCCTTGCTTTGACAAGTACGTAATTTTCTTCAGAGATGCTCTTCACGTCTGGAGAGTTATGAGCCAATTTCATTCCCATCTGACAAATTTACAAAGAAACATTAGAGAAAAGGGATTAGGAAAGCGAGAAATCTTTATAGACTTTTTCCTCAGGCTGTATTTCCCTTCCATCTTTTGGTTCTTCCTTGAGGACCATGCATGAGTGACTCACACAGTACGGCCCCCATGACGGAGAGCTTTGCGGAGGCACAAAATGAGACATGTGCTTTCAATTAACGAATGGTATTTACATGATTGGGAGGGTGGGAGGCGGGACGGGGGGGGGGGAAGAAGAGTGTTATTGACAAATATTTAGATGAAGTCTCGAAAGTATCGTTCAAAGGGGTATTTGTAAAATCAGACTTTTTGTAAGAAATACAGGGGGAGAGAGAGAGAGGGAAGAAGGGAGGGAGCGAAAGCTGAGTGGTCCAAGGGGGTTTATAATGGAGATAAGCATTCTGGAATGATAACAATAAAGGATTAATTATAGCAAAGCATACTTTCTTTTTCTCCCTCCTGGTAAGATCATAGAGTCTAAGAGGAACGTGGAGTTTTTTTGGAACTTAAAAAAAAAAACCTCCATTGCCAATTTCATCATAACAGTGTTTAGAGTGACCAGCTGTTTAGTTTGCCCAGGACTGTCCTGGTTTCTGAATTAAAAATCACAGGTCATGGGAACCCTTGCCTCCCCGGCAAACGAGGAGGGGCAGTCACCCTGTAATTGACGACTGTGGTTCCTCCCCAAGTGGCTGAGTTTCTGGCAGTTGTTAATTCTCTTAAATATTTGCAACCTTGGATTGTACACTTTTTGGCTTTATTAACTAGCAAAGTTGGTGCATGTGCACATACTTAAATATATCTATGTAGGTCGTTTGATCAGTTTGCGATTCTAGTAAGAATTTTCGATTAAGGTCACTGTGAGGGCTTAGAATTTTGATGGAAAAATCATACTAGTGCTTAGAAGTTCAGGAAATGTATTTCTTTCCTGGAGTTGAGATTAAACATAATATAATGCAGATGCTGTTGGATGCAGAGCCCGGATGACAAATGTTTTATAACAGGGACTTAGGGAACGGAGTAAAGTAAGAGATACATCGCTTCCAAGGCCTTCGTTGAGAGCCGCAAAGCACTCATAATACTGGACGTATAATTTGGCAGGAGGAAGGTGAGATATTTGTGTGTGTATTAGTATTGTATATTTTTCAGAGGGTCCAGTTGGATTTATGGTGGCCCTGTTGAAAATTCATTCACCTTACAAGAGAGTGCAACGGAACCTCATTTGTGTAACTAATTTCAGCTTCCTGGTCCAAAGTGTGCCTGCCCATTGCTGCCACTATTCAAGTTGTTTGCATTAAAAAAAAAAAAAAAACCACCAAAAAAACCCTCTATCTCTGGCAACGCTTACTCTTTTCCTTTTTTAAAGTCACAAGAAAATCTCTATTGTTTACCCTCATGAGAAACGGCGATTTGTATTGATTGGAACGCAGTGCTCCAAGCCTTCAGAGTGGAATAGAGACGCACATTTGCTTTGCCTGCAAACTCTACAAAGGTCTTGCATTTGGGGGCTCGGTTCAGTCTCCCCAACCCAAATGTGGACGTGTGATTTGGATTTGATCTCTCTTGAACCTCTTACAGGAAAACTCGACTTGGGTCTGTCTGCCGAGCAGGAAAAGAGATGTTTCTCTGGACAGTAAATGACTCTTTTTGCCCAAACTCGGGGAGCTAAACCACGCGCGAGAAGGGGTGCTCATCTATAGAGCGTCTCAGAATGGGGGAACGGGGATGTTGTGGGGTGTCGGACCTGTCTGACCTCCGCAAAACCTGCCCCACGGCAGGTGGGGGACCGTCTATCCTAACATAGCTGATGGGACAGGCAAATGGCTGTTCACTTAACAAGCGAGCTGAAGTGTAGCCTTGCCGAGAAATGAGATTGATCGTGATGAGAGACATAAAAATTTAAAATATCCCCTGGTGGGGAAAATTTTTCTTTTTATTTCTGCGTTTGAATCTTTTAAATACTGTAACTTTTGGGGGAAGTTATTGAGACATAAAAGGAATATTTGAACTGCTTTGGAGTTTATGATAACCACAGTATAATACATTATCTTGAAAGCCTTTATAGGATGCAGTTACAAACTTCCAGGAAATCTATTAAAATGCAGCATTAATTAACATAAACTTTTTATAGTGTTACTAATATTCTGCAAACAACTAAGACTGTAAAAGCCCCTTTTTTTACAGACATTTCTTGCTGCCTATACACCATGATCAGAGTGAATTATAGGGAACACTAACGGAAAGAAAGAAAGGAATTTTCACGGATTGTCCTGAACAGGATGTTCACCTCGGTACCTGCCTTGAATTTGCACAAGTGTAAAGACAGAACGGGCCAGTGTGCCTCACACACACACACTCTCTCTCTTTTTTTGAATTTAATTTAATTTAATTTTTGAGAGACAGAGAGAGACAGCAGGAGCAGGGGAAGGGCAGAGAGAGAGAGAGACACAGAATCGGAAGCAGGCTCCAGGCTCTGAGCTAGCTGTCATCACAGAGCCTGACACGGGGCTCGAACCTGTGAACTGTGAGATCATGACCTGAGCCAAAGTCAGATGCTTAACCGACTGAACCACCCGGGCGCCCCTGCCTCACACTCTCTGTGCTCAGGCACCTGACCACACCCTGCTGCTGCTTCAGTGCCCCTCCTTCCAAATGGTGGTAAATAACATTTCTGGGATGACTTGAGAAATCGGAGCATCTCCTTGAACTCTGTGTGACAGTGTGGCCGTGTCCCCTCCCAGGACGTTGGCCGTGTCACTGCCTCACCAGGCTACAGATCCCACTTAGACACGTGTCAAGCGGTCACAGAAACCAAAGCGTATATTTTCATGTTTCGATGTCTGGTTCCGGGTTCTGTTGGCAAATCTCCCAAACCTGAGTCGTGACCTTTTTTAGAGGGATGTTTTTCGTTTCTGTTTTGAATCCCAGAGGCGAGGAGGCATTTCAGTCTCTATGCCCAAAGGGCAAAACTGTCTCCACGCAGGAGTGGAGTGAAGATGAGCTGGTCCCGAGTGATCCGACCGTAATTACTTCCCAACGGCCTGTGCTCCGCCGTGTCTGCCCAGACACACGTCGCGTGGGGGTCCCTCCCGTCTTCCATCCTCTGTAAATACCACAGCTGTGTTCTGGCCAAAGGCTCCTTAGTTTCCTAGGTCTTTGGTGTCATCTGGGTCAGACTGATGATTTTCCTGTCTTACTGCCTTCTTTGAACGACGCCCTGGCTTTACTCTTTCAAAAATATTTTTTTCCCAGGTTTCTTCCTCTGGGCTGTAGCGGCCTTCACAAATGACTTGTCATTTTGCTTTCCCCTCCTCCTTCCTCGGCCGAGCCTCAATCCCCACGGGACCAAGATTCTGCCATGCCAATCATAAAAAACACACGGTCACGCATGCGCGTTGTTCTCCGTGTGTGTTTCCGCCATTAAGTCGTCCATGTGTGGATCCCACGGATATTTATTAAGTGTGTCTTACGTGCCAGGTGTTCCAGAAGTGCCGGCGAACTTGACTGATGAGCTTGTCTTCTCGTGGGGCGGGGGGAGGGGGCATTGCTAAGGGCGAGCAAACAAACGAATAACAGGGTGTGAAGTCTGTCGGGAAAACCCCCCGATGGTGTAATTGAGTGTCGCTGATGGGGTACTGGAGGCAGGGTGGCGAGGGACATCTGCAAGGTGGTCCCATCATGGCTGCAACCTGAGTGATGAGAAGAAGCTTGTGACGCGCAGCCCTGGGGACCAGGGCTCCCCGCAGATGGAGCACCAGGTGCACGGGTCCCGTGGGTCCCCTTGGGGTGTGTTTTAGCAAGAGCACTGGGGCTAGTGTGGCTGGCTCAGGGCGAGCAAAGATGGCAGAGAGGCGGGAGGTACGGAGTGTCTGTGACAATAACCTCGTGTGTTACCTCTGTGCCTTGCAGGGAGAAGATGATTATCACATTTAACAGGTTCAGAGAGGCAGCGTGACCCCTCCAGGGTCACACAGCTAATAAGTACCGGAGTTGGAACTCAAGTGCAGACAAATCAGATTTGTCTGATTCCAGTATTTGCGCGCATGCGTGCACACACACACACACACACACACACACACACAATATACATATCAAGTACTTAAGTATGTGCCTGGCACTTTGTAAGAGTTGAGGGTAAAGTAGTGGACAAAATAAAATTCTGATTTTCATGGGGCTCTCCTCCAGTAGAGGGAATCCGAAAAGAACTGACTATGGTTTGTCAGAGTGTGGGGGGTGCTGTAGAGATGGACAAACCAGGGACAGGAGGGAAGCTTGGGTTTGTTTTACATCGAAGTTTCAGGAAAGGCCTCAGGGTAAGGGCATCTCTGAGCCCAGATGTGAAGTGAGTGACAGCAGGCCAGCGGGCTCTCCATGAAGAGCAGTCCAGGCAGAAGAGCGGTGGGGGAGAAAACTCTAGAATAGGCATGAGTGTGGCATGTGGAGGGGAAAGCAAGGCTATCGGTGTGCTGGATTCAAGCGAAGGAGAGAGAGAACAGGAAACCTGATGGGCTGTTGTAAGGATTTAGGCTTTTACTCCGAGTGAGGAGGGAGTCGTTGGAAAGTGTTGAAGAAAAGGAGGCCATGATAGCAATTTGGTTTTATTTTATTTTATTTTTTAAGTTTATTTATTTATTTTGAGAGTGAGTGAGTGAGCAAGTAGGGAAGGGACAGAGAGAGGGAGAGACAGAATTGCAAGCAGATTCCGCGATGTCTGTGCAGAGCCGGATGTGGGGCTCAAACTCGTGAACTGTGAGATCATGACCTGAACTGAGATCAAGAGTCAGATGCTTAACCTACCGAGCCACCCAGGTGCCCCAGCAATTTGGTTTTAAGAGGATTTGAAAACTGGGTAAGATGTAGAACATGGAGGGGGTAAGGCAGAAGTAGGAAATCAGGCCAGATATCATGGTGGCTAGGACCAGGGCTGGCAGTGGGTCTGGTGCGAAGAGGGTAGACTTATGGTATGTTTCAAAGTAGAGCCAACAGAATTTGCGGTTGATTGGGCCGTGAACTTGGAGAGAAAGAAAAGCCACGGAAGGCACAAGGTTCCGAACAGTGAGAAGGATGAAGTTAACCATTTACTGAAAGAGACAAAAATCCCTGGGGATGGGCATGTTTTGGGAAGAAAGGTAAAAATTGGATATTCACCCTCCCATCGTATTCCACTTCTTTATTTGTATCGTCACGGATTGCTGTTGTTTTTGCGAAGGGAGTCAGCCGACGGGGAGACATTATATGAGTAGAAGAGTGTCCACATTTCTCCTCTTTCTAAAAAAAAAAAAAGTTGGGTTTAAGACAAGTGGGAGGGGCGGGTCATGTCGCTAAATTAGAAATAGTAAAAACAGGGGTGGTTGAATGGGTCAGTCGGTTAAGTGTCTAACTTCAGCTCAGGTCATGATCTCACGGTTTGTGGGTTCGAGCCCCGCGTCGGGCTCTGTGCTGAGAGCTCAGAGCCTGGAGCCTGTTTCGGATTCTGTGTCTCCTTCTCTCTGACCCTCCCTTGCTCATGCTGTCTCTCTCTGTCTCTCAAAAATAAATAAATAAACATAAAAAAAAGAAATATTAAAAACAAAACGTCACAAACCTGTGCCAGTTTAATTAATTTTAAGGGCAGATTCTTCCCAAGACTGGTTTGGGGATCTGACTAGAGCTTGAAGAGTTGGGCACATCAAAGGGAAGTTTTGTTCTGTTTTATTTTGCTTTAAAAAACGTATCTGCAGGGCATCAGATAGCCCTCCTACCCTGCTTTACTAGTAGTTCTTTGGGGGAATACCAAAAAGACTGTCCATTTGAGACTGGGGCAAGAACTAGCTGGAGGAGATCCTTTATTTCTTTGCCAGAGATGGATCTCGAGATTTCGTTCGTAATTCTCTTCTTGTCCTCACGGACCTGAGTCTTCATGCAGAAAACCGTCCGTGACTTCTGGAAAGCGGCCTGGGCACAACTTTGTCTGGGTTAGCGTGCGGGGCTGGGGAGAGCAGGAAAGAAATGCGGAGGCATCTGTGCAACCCCCAGACTGTGTTCCGCCTGCGTCTGAGGTGCAGAGGGAGCGCTTGGTGGCCTGTCTCCAAGCCAAGACTCAGAGGAAGCCCACACTTGCCACTGAAGGGTGGTTTTTTGACGTCACTGGGGGCATCCAAGGTCAAGGTTATGAAATCTCTTGCCTAGCAGAACACTCCTCAAGCCTTTGCATGCTGAGCTCGTCTCTCATGAGGACTCAGGCTGCTTCTGCTCTCCAAGTGGGACCCGCCTCCACACGCTTTGGTGGGGCTGAGCAGCCAGAATGTTCGGGAACTGGGAACAACCAGGACATAGGTCAAAATAGGCAGCCCCCAGCAAATTCAGCTTTTGCAGATATATTTGAATTGGCCTGCATAGCAATTATACTATTATGTATATTTACAAATTTAAGTATGTGTCCACAAATAAAAAGTGGAGCAATTTTATATTTACTAATTTTTAAAATGTTTATGTATTTTTGAGAGAGAGAGAGAGCATGAACAGGGGAGGGGCAGAGAGAGAGAGAGAGAGAGAGAGAGAGAGACACACACAGAATCCGAAGCAGACTCTGACCTCTGAGCGGTCAGCCTAGAGCCTGATGCGGGGCTCAGACTCATGAACCACGAGATCATGACCTGAGCTGAAGTCGGATGCTTAACCAACTGAGCCAACCAGGCACCTCAAAAATGAAAAGCTTTACTTGAAGATTTGAATTTCTGGCTTCTGAAATTTAGAAGCTCGGGCCACATGGGGCCACCTTTGGGTGGCCTCTTTTGGCTGGGAAATATCCACTTATTTTATGAAGATCACGGTCTCTCTAGTTCACTTCTGTCCCTACCCTGCTCACTCTGGTTCACTTCTGTCCCTACCCAGCACACTTCACTGCATTGTCTTCCCTCCCTGCCTCTTCTGGGCAGTTGGGAGGGGACCCCTGACCTATATATTTATGTGTAGAATCGGTGGCTATAACATATTGCTGTAAATGCC
>PISW01006522.1:89262-107578 GCA_004023785.1 Mungos mungo
TTGCTCACACCCTCCCTGCCAACCCACCCAACACGCAAAAAACCCTTCAGGTGTTTAAAGGAGCTGGAAAATATTCCAGGAAATGCTGAAAGTTTGCCACGTTGTCAGAGGATAAAAGCACGGTGTTCAATCCAAAGGCTTTGTGTGGTTTTTTTCCTTTTTTTTTTTTTTTTTTTTTTAACTCTCAATGCAAGTTCCAAGTTAAATTTTTGGATGCTTATCTCCTCTACATTTTAATGAGAAGCCTTTGCTCAGGGATTTTTTTTTTTTAAACAAAGGCACGAAAGTTTAAACCCTTTGCACAATAGCAGCGCGTATTGAAGTGACATGCTGTTTTTATGTTTTGAAAAACACCAATGCTCACATCATCAGCAGGAGCCTGGATATTGGACAAGTAAATATGGAATATTTTGCTCCCAGGCAATAACTGAATCTATTAAATATGCAAACCAGGCAGCAGCGTATGGATTTTTTCATTGCAGCATTTTATAGGGGTGAGTGTGTAAGGCTGGGTATATAGTCAACTTTTACGAGTTAGATCATTTTTTTCCCACTAGTTTCTGTTGTAATTACCAAGATGCTTATTGTAATTTCTGATTGATCTTCAATTGGCACTGCCTCATAACACTTTATCTTGACAATTCTCTGCCTTTAGGCCTTAGTTATGGGGTGAGTGATTTATCCGTAAACCTTCCGCATCCTCAGGAGCTCCATGTTTCGAGGGAATCTGCTTGTGAAGCAAGGAATGCGTTTCTCAAGCAAATCATCGAGGGGTTTTTCACATTTAGGAAAATTAGTCACATCGACCCCAGTGGGAGGGACCCGTTGTCTTTCATAGCCATTCTATGTGTAGTTGGATATTAATTTTTTAGTTTATTTCATGTCTCTCTTCCCACTGGGCTGTCCTTGCTCTCAGAGTAGGATTGCCTTTGGGTGTTTTTTCTTTCTTTCTTTCATTCTTTTTTTGTTGTTCTTTAAAAAAATGTGAAACTGTGGTAAAATATCTGGGACATAAAACTTACCATGTTAACCATTTAAAAAATTATTTATTTTTTATTTTTGAGAGAGAACGAGACCAGGTTGGGGAAAGGTTTAGAGGGAGAGAGAGGGGCACCTGGGGGGCTCAGTCGGTTGAGTATCCAATTTCGGCTCAGGTCATGATCTCATGGTTCATGGGTTCGAGCCCCGCATCAAGCTCTGTGCTGACAGCTCAGATCTTGGAGCCTGCTTCCGATTCTGTGTGTGTCTCTCTCTGCCCCTCCCCTGCTCATACTCTGTCTGTCTCTCTATCTTTTAAGAATAAATACTAAAAAAATTTTTTAGAGGGTGAGAAAGAATCCCAAGCAGTCTCCATGCTCAGCACAGAGCCCGAAGCCTAATGCAGGACTCAAACCCACAACCCTGGGATCATGATCTGAGCTGAAATCAAGAGTTGGACGCTCAACCGACTAAGCCCCCCAGGACCCCTTTCCTGTGAACCATTTTTAAGCGCATTCACACTGCTGTCCGAGGGCCACCACAGTCCACCTGCAGAGAGTTGTCACCTTCTCAAACGGGGCCTCTGCCCCCATGAAACAGTAACTCCCATTCCTGGGTTCCCCCGGCCCCTGGCACCCACCCTTCTGGCGCCCGTCCTGTGAACTCGAGGGCTCTAGGTGCCACATATGAGTGGAATCATCCAGTATTTGCCCTTTTGCGACCGGCTTATTTCTTTTAGCATAACGCCTTCCATGTTCCTCCGTGTCGTCACCTGCACCAGACGTGCCCTTGTTTTTTTTAAAACTGCGTACCTGGGTTCTAGCTCCATGCTTGGATTCTAGCAGGTGACAGCAGACAACAATACGTGTTTGTTGAGTGAATGCATGAGAGAAGGAACACATCGGTCAGCCGCCCTCGATTCCTCTTCCGGGCCTCAGGACCAGACACGCAGTAGGTCCTCAGTAACTCTTCAAGGCATAAGAGAGTGACCTGCTTTCCGGGCTGCCGGAACCGGTCCCCAAGAACAACTGAGATACTTTTCGGAATATGAAAAATCCACCGTTTCCCCCTTGCGTGTGTTGCTTAAATCCAACGTACAAGACACAACCGGGTGGCATATTTTCTTGGGCTTGTAATTTGGGTTTTGCTTTGTGCTCGCTGCTAATTAGCCAGTTGGCGATGCACTCTCTTTTCATCTGCCTTTGAGCTTGTCAGGAGTCAGTGACAAGCCCGGTGGAGCTGGGGGGCACTCCGATAATTAAGGTTTGGAGGGCTTCTTACCGACCCCATCACGCACCCATCGCTTTCCCTGCCTCGACTGATGGGTGGCTGACATATGACAAAACAGTGGCCCTTCTCTCATCTCTGCAGCAGCAGGACACTTTCCCACCTTTTAATGGCTGAGCGAATTTCATCCCCAGCAACTCTGACAAAATGAAAGTGTATTGTCAAAGTTGTTTGTGAAGATGACCGTGTTTAGAGAGAAAAGTCCTGATACATTCAGAATTCTCTCTTCACACACGCACACACACACACACACACACACACACACACACGAGTCTGTATTCTTAGCATCTAAATGCAAAATGTAAACTGTACAAAGCTTTATTTGAATATTTAAATGGTATAAGGAGAAGTGGCTGGGTGTTCTGGATTCTTCTACAACATTTACACTTACAGTTCCTTGAGCCTGGGTCTTATCTGTAAAGAAACAAGATTGATAGAAGGGTATTCAGTAGTTTCTCTAAAACTGGTCAGATCTTCGTATACAGAGTCTGAATCTGTAACGTAAAATCATCAAATAATTGCAAGTCACGCGTTGGGGGGGGCGCTCTCTATTCCCCAACTGATGTTTACCTTATATTTCCTTGCGTCTTGCATCTCTTTATTTTTTCTTAGAGAGAGAGAGAGTCAGTCCCAAGCATGTTCCGCACTGTCAGGGCAGAGCCTGATGTGGAGCTCCATCCCACGAACCATGAGATCAAGACGTGAGCCCAAATCAAAGAGTTGGATGCTTCGCGAACTGAGCCACCAAGGTGCCCTGCATCTTGCATCTCTTTCTTTTCTTTATTTTTTAAATGTTTATTTAAATCTGAAGAAGAATCTGAAGCAGGGTCCAGGCTGAGCTGTCAGCACAGAGCCTGATGTGGGGCTTGAACCCACAGACCGAGAGATCCTGACCTGAGCCGAAGTCAGACTGAGCCACCTCGGCGCCCTGCATCTTGAATCTCTTAAAGCTGGTGCGCTTTGGCCTCAGCACCAGCTCCGGCAGCAGAACCTAAGCCTACTGAGTGCATCTGTGCATTAACCAGAGTCCCAGGTGATCCGTACCCCCGGGACAGTCGGAGCAGCCCCAGTAGACATCCTCTTGCTCTCTGGTTCTCTGCCTTTACTTCATTCTTATTCAGTTGAATTCCAGTGGGCTCTGAGCATGGTTAAAACAAACAAACAAAACACAAAAAAATTCCTGGGTGATTTTCATGAGGAATCAAAATGGGAGCCATGGACATTGGCCCAATACATGCCATCAGCATCCTGAGGGCACAGACCTTGTGTGTGTTTGCTTGCCTAGCAAGGTGCTGGGAACTGTGGGAGGTTATTTATTTGTTGAATGGATTGTTATGCAAATCCCAAGGCTTAAATAATGTATCCATTTTATTTTTTTAATTTTTAAAAATGTTTGTTTATTTTGAAAGAGACAGATAGAAAGCAAGTGGGGGAGGTAGAGAGACAGGGAGACAGGGAATTAATTCCATGCAGGCTCTGAGCTGTCAGCACAAAGCCAGCTGCGGGGCTCAAACTCAGGAACCGTGAGATCATGACCTGTGCTGAAATCAAGAGTCCGACGCTTCACCGACTGAGCCACCCAGACGCCCTTGTATTCATCTTATATCCACATGTTCACTCATTCATTCAGTAGACGTCTCTGTTGGTAAAGTTGGTGGCACAGGGGACAGATACAGGCACTGAGACTGAGTTTAGGGCTCGAGATGTTTATTCGGAATCAATACCTTAGGGAAGAGTGGGAAATGCTAACGGAAGTAGCAGTGGAGTAATGATGTCAGTTTACAAAGACCTGGCCCCCCATGTGGGGGCTCTGCAGCAGGATTGCCCCTCGGAGACTCCTGGGTTGGGTCAAAATGGTGGGAATTTATGGCAATGCCTTGCGTGGTCACTGCTAGTGGGCTGCCCGGGACAGGGCATGGCCTTGAGGAGACAGCACGGGTAGACCCTGGGGGAGCAGCTCCCTGGCTGTCTGTTGAGTGCACTTTGGAAGCTGGGCAGCACATCCGTCTGTGAAGGGAAATCTGGGGTCCCCTCTCTGTGTCCGCTATAGATGGTAAAGAGGCAAGGAGAATAATACTCTTCCGTGATGGGGTCTCTAGAGGCTGACTTTCTAGCTTGGATTTCTGGCCCAGCCACTCCTTAAGTGAGCGATCCTACCTGGTTATTTGTCTTCCTTGTGGGTCAGTGTTCTCATCCATATTATGGGGTTAATTATACCCACCTAAGAAGGTAATTTGAAAACATGGTGCAAGAAAATGGACTGAAGACACGTAATAAAGGTTCGTTATCACCATTGATACGGTAACAGTATTTTATATAATATGTAATGAAAAGGCATAATGTTAAGTAATATTACAAAAATAAATGGAGTCTTCATTTGCTTATACGTGGGAACGCACTGGGATGATAGTAGTGAGGAGAGGGGCAGTTTTATCTATGCTGTAGATAACATAGCTACAAATTGTATTCCTCTGGGTTTGAGGACCATTTTTGCCTTCTCGATCACTGGACAAGAATGTATTTGTTTGGGTCTTGTGTGCATTGTCCTGTCCTGTCTGAGCAGCAAGAACCTTATCTCTGCCCTTAAGTAAATCTTTCAGAAGGAGATAACAGTGATCAGATGCGTAGAACAAAATTCGTTCTGGTGACATTTTGGGCTTTGCCCCAACCACACGGGCTCCGTTTAACCCAGTGATTTGGTGTCTTTGGATCTCAGGGGTCCTCAGGGCCACAGCGACAAGTTCAGTAGTGAAGACATAATGCCAAGATTCAGCAAGGTTGGTTACATTTGTAAATAAGAAAAGCTCAAAGCTTTGTTTGAACAAATTGAAGCAATAGATCTTCGGTGGGCTAGAATTCTGGCAGCACTGCAGCATTTCTATGAAAAACCCCCGCGTCTGCGACTGTTCTGGAATGAACAGTCCTACTAGGTGCCGACTCCACGGGCCGCCACTGTGTTTTTTCCCTTCCAACTCCATTCCCCCGTGTGACAATAAAACTCAATTTCTGTATGAGTTGGGACGATGGTGCTGCTTTGGGCAGGCCCCTCAAAATGGTAACTTAAAAAAAAATAGAATTTTGTTCTGGCTTCACAGAAATAAAAGTCCAAACTGATAGGGTGATCCTGCTCTGTTCGGAACCTTCGGTTCTTCTGTCCCAGTGCTTTCTCTTATGATGATGTTGCCATTGTCCTGAGGACCCAGGATTGCGATCACGTGGGTTGTATTCCAGCCAGAAGGGAGGGAGAAAGGGGGTGGCGCCCCCTTCCATTTAAGGGCAAAATGTGTTAGTTGTACATGGTCACTTCTGTTCATCTAGTTAATCACGTGACCCCAACCACCTGTAGGCAACACTGGGGAATATGGACTTCGCGTGGCCACGTGTTCAGCTAGAAACTGTCTGTCTGAGGAGGGCAGGATGGAGAGTGTCCTGTGCAATGGCTCTCAGACTTCCTTTGGGAGAATTTCTTCCCCGCCTCCCTCAGAGTATGTGGTGGTGTGGGGCTATTCCTCCCTCTGGGTTCCAGCAGCGGGCAAGTGACCCACTGGGTCCATCAAGGCCACCCCTTCACCGTGACTGCAGAGAAGAGTTTACGGTTGCCCGGGAAACCTGGGGGGGCCAAGGAGGCTTGGTCCTGGGTCCTTCCTCCAACTAGTGGTGAAGAGACTGCCCGTTCTTCGGGGGTTGTTCTTGCTGGTTGAGCGTGTAATCCTGGGGTTGCTCCTGATAGTTTTGCCTCCTCTTGGGACTGTGAAGCCAATATGGAGAAAGCAGAGGGGGCCCCGTTGAGAAAAATGGACGGCTCATGACGTCATTAGGGCATCACTGTGTCATGGTCCAAGTCATCGACATTTCTGCCTCAAATTTTATAGTGGTCTCTTCACTGGTGTCCTTGTCTTCCTGCCACTATGTCTCTGTAACTCTGTGTCCACCTGTCTGCCTGTCCATCTGTCTAATATTCACAATATATGTCCAAACAGACTCCCAAATCTGCTTGAACTCAAGTCGGATGTACTCAAAACCTTCAGTGGCCTTAATTCTGCCCCCTCCAGTCCTTGCAATGGCTCACCAGGCCCTCCTCCTGCCTTCCCTTTGTGACCACCACCTCACTTCTTAACACCTTCCCTCCCTCTTCTGCTGCAGACACATTTCTGCCTCAGGGCGTTTGCTCTTACTGTTCCTTTTGCCTGGGAATTCCCCTCCCAGTTGCGGGCCGAGCTGGCTCCCTCTTGTTCTCCTGGTCTTTGTTCCGCTGACACTTTTTCTCCATGAGTTCTTCTCTGCCTTGCCTGTTACCCCACATTCCTTAGGCCTCTGGGAACTGCTTCCTAATGCAAGACCTTCTCTTCTTGACCCAAGGGCTTTTTCTTCCCCTCTGTGAGGGGGAAGGGCAGACACGCTGGGGGAGCTTGCAGCTCTGAGAGCAACCTTAGCCTGTGGCTGACGAAGCTGTAGATAACGTACCTTAGGCTTCTTCACTCGTTGGGCGGGACGACTGAGGAATGCTGCCTACAGGGACCCAGAGATCCCCGCCACGAGCCCCTCTTGCTCACCCCCATATGGGCTGCCTTCCTTTGCCGGTCTCACTGTCTCGCTCCTTCTTGTGCTTCCCACCTCCCAAACCATCCACTTGTATTTAAAATTCTCATCTCAGAGTCTGCTTCTGCGGGAACTCGCTAACGACACCCCCTTGTCCTGCTTTGTTTTGTCCATAGTATTTATCACTGATTTCTCTGGAAGAGTCCTTCCGTGTGGTCTTCATATCAGCACATTATCGCCCCGCCCCACCGGAAGCTTGTTGGAAATGCCGATTCTCGATGATTCTCTAACTTTAACTTGCCTCTGGAAGGTTTCTTAGGCCACAGATTTCTGGGCTTCACCTTCTGAGCGTGCAATTCATTAGGACGGGAGGGGAGCCCCAGATTTGGCGTTTCTGAAAACGTTCCCTGGGGATGCTAATTCTGTTGACCCAAGGGCCACACTTCGGGATCCACCGTTTCTTTGGTACCACTTATTTTTCCTCTTTGTCCGTCTCTCCGCACTGGAATGTAAGCTGCATGGTGGCAAGGATTTTAAGCTCTTGAATTCGCTGTATTCCCAGCACCTGGGTCAGTGCCTGGGACATGTATAATCAGCACTTGAGTTACCCTTTGTGAACAAATTAGTTCAGGTACAGATAAAGTTTACTTGGCCAAAGAAATGTTTAGAATTGACTATTGGCCCTCTGGCTTGTTAACCCATTCTCTGGTCTTCAGGACTCTTATTTTAGCTTTGGTCTCTCCATAGGAAAAACATGACAATTTTGTTCCTATTATAATTGCCTTATTAGCCGACATTTACGGCTGACTGCAGAGAGGACAGTCACTGTGTTAACCACATCAACGCATTGTCTAGTTTAGTCCGTCTATTAGCTCTAGGACGTAGGTGCTATTTAGTCTCCATTTGACAGATGAGGAGCCCGGGGCTCAGAAAGCCTCATTCGCTTGCCCAGTTTCATACTACGAGGCGGTAGAAGATGTCAGAATTCCAGCTCGGGTCTGCCTTCAAAGTCTGTGTCCTTCCCCCCGGGGTTCTCCTGTTAAACCTCTTCCAGTGCCTTCTTGTGAGGTGGCCCACATGGCTCTCCACAGCTGAGGGCCCATTTGACTCTTGGTCAAAGAACTGACTGGCGCTGGTCGGGTCACATTTCCAAATACCAAATGCCAGTGCAAGGGGCCCTAACTGGGGCAGAATTCAGCCAACTCATAGGTTCTCAATATAACTCCATGCGTAGGTTTTCCAGACAAGACTTTTTAAATTTTTTTAAATGTTTTTTTATTTATTTTTGACACAGAGAGAGACAGAGCATGAGAGAGGGAGGGGCAGAGAGAGAAGGAGACACAGAATCGGAAGCAGGCTCCAGGCTCTGAGCTAGCTGTCAGCACAGAGCCTGATGCGGGGCTCGAACCCACGAACTGTGAGATCATGACCTGAGCCGAAGTCAAAGGCTTAACCGACTGAGCCACCCAGGCGCCCAGACAAGACTTTTTTATGCCACACATGTTACTCTTTGTTCCTGTGTATGTGTGTATGCGTAGAGTGAAATTTGGGGCAGTCAGGTAGTGGGTTCGTTAATTGTGTGTGTGTGTGTGTGTGTGTGTGTGTGTGTGTATGTGTGTGTCACTCTTCAAGGGAATTCAAATTCATTACTACCCTCAGGCATTGCCATTGACTATCAGCAGATCCCATCTTTGGAGACCGTGTGCCGGTTGGGTCCTCACATCTCCCATGGCCAGTCTCAAGAACTCTCCCCTCATTGATTTGCTCTCTTACATCCATCCCTTGCTGTTCAGGCCCTTCTTCTCGTGCTAAAACTTTTGCATTCACCCTGCCTTTCTGTCTTCATCGAAGAGCATCTGTGTTATGAAGATTGAGACACTGGGATTGGTTGGATAATCACAGCAATTGTACATAAAAGATGTCAATTCTTTTGATTTTTTTAAGAGAATGTCTATAATCAGTTGATTCTCTTGTCTCCTGTGGATTTTGTATCACATAGGCATGAATATTTCTCTATTTTAACTTATATTTCCATTTAAATGTAGAAAAAGTAGTTTCTATCTCCTCCATGTTGGTCAAATGGCCTTCTGCTAATGATGTAATTAGTGAAACGATACAAGACGAAGGGGGAGATCTTTCAGTTTTACAAAGTCAATGAAGTGGCAAAATGTGCCACGTTTGCTGTATGGGCGAAATATTTTCCCGGGCTCTACTGTAGTAATGTGTTTTCTGAGCAGCTACTGTAGTTGCTGAAGCTAAATTATAATAATTTGATGGCTGTGTGCAAGATGGATTTGCTGAAACACTGCCTCGGCGACGGCTGTCCCATTTGGTTTGGGATGGGAAGGGGCTCTCTGTCACCATGGTCACACCCAGAATGTGTTTTATTCTGGCCTGGAAATTTCCTTACCTGGCCTCCCTGCGTCTGCTACCTTGTCTCCAGAATGTCCCCATGGGTTTTGCTTCCAGAATTCTGTTTCCTGGCAAACACACCCCACTCAGTTTTTATCAGCTTTAGAAATTGTTTTCTTGCTTCCTCACCTGGGTTGAATCCCCAAGGTCACTGCTTAGTCGGGGGGAGGTATTATCTCTACCTGCTCCTTATCGTTCTCAGTGGGAAGTTGCGGGGGTGGAGGGGTGGATAGCTCACTCACTGATGTGTCTTTCAGGTGGTTTTTCCTCCTTCCTCATGTAAAACTTTCTGTTCATTTGAGGTTCAGACTCTTTAATTGTATCCACCTCTAGCCATCCCAGGGCTTGCTGGAGCCGGCTTGAACCGGCTCTAGGGCTAGTTGAGAGCATCGGTTTCCACCTCCTGTATGCAGTGATGTCATGCCGGCAGCCTGCCACTGGCCGCGTGGGAGTATTTACACCATGGAAATTGGCAAAGGCTACAGATCGGAGCTAATTATTGAGCATTTACCAGCACACCCCTGATCATGTCTTTGTGATTTCCTGGCCACCCTCCTCATTGGTGGAAAGCTTGGCTCACGATCGCAACCTTCTTCTTTCCCTCCCAGCCTGACAACACTCTCAGAGAGGTCTGTGTTGAATCAGTGGGGGAGGGCAGGGTTGCACACCATCCTGCCGCGTGAGAGAGCGTCCAGCACAACGGAGGATTGTTTCACACCCCGCGCGACTTTCTAGCGTCGTGTCAGAAAGCCAGGTAGTTAAAAAAACCCGGTTATAATGATCTTGACCTAGAACCAAATTCTGTTTTATATATAGCACAAAGTGTTCTTTGTATAGTATTCATGCACACTACATAAATGGACGGAGAAGTGGATTCTATTTTGTTTGGAAAGTCACCAAGAGTTTTCACTGTTTTAAAAATCATGTCCCTGAGGCCAATGGCACCTTGGTCCCCTGTTCAGCTCACCTTATCAGTCTGTATTTGATTTACTTTTTATTGATTTGCTTTTCTCCATAGCACTTCTAATCATTTGATGTATTTACTGCTGCCCTGAATGAAGGAAGGGCTAGCTCTGTTTCACCATTCTTTTTGTTTTTGTTTTTTCGTCTCCAGTTCCTAGAATATAACAGACCAGGGTCGATACTTCGGGCTTTGCGGGCCACATGCCTCTGTCGACTCTACTGACCTTCCACGCCGTAGTGGGAAAACAGCCACGCAGCACGTTCACGAATGGGTGTGGCTGTGTTCCAATAAAACTTTATTTAGAGGCACTGAAATTTGAATTGAACATCCCCCTCGCGTGTCGGAACATATGGCTCTTTTTGATCAAAAAATGTGAAAACCCTTCGAGCTTCTAGGCCTTACAAGAACAGGCAGAGGGCTCTGAATTCGGCCCGCAGGCTGGTTCTGTCACCAGCTTTGTGGGGCTTCTGAAAACCCTTCTTTCGTGAATGAACGCACGGCTGTGCATGGGCTCTGTACATATTAATGAAGATTTAGGCACATATCAAACCTTATTTTTTAGCTTATGCATTTGAACAGATAGGGACCCAGATCAAATGTGCTTTTTGAATGTATATACCTTGCTCCTTTTAACATGTTAACCGTCCCTCAATAGAGGGATTAACACCACCAAGTTCAGAAAGAGGATCTGGCTTAGCAAACGTCTAAAAACTCTAACGCGGCTCAGAGACGACAACACAAATCACCTCCAGTTTATTACATGTATTTTTCCTTTTAGTAAACAGAAGAGGGGCAGAAAGGCTCTGTGTATTTTCAACTTGAATGAACATCCGAGGCTTTTTCCTCTGACTCGTAGGGTTTATCTTAATTGAACTTCTCAGCACTGCCGTTGTCTTTCTCTGCAAACTCTGTTTGGAAAAATAGACCTTAAGACCCCGGTAAGAGCACTCAAACTCCTCAGAGCAAATAACTTAAACATAACAAATTGAAGCTTACAAAAGTCGGAATTGTAAAACTAATAGGGCTGTTAAAACCAGCTTTCCTGAAAATTATGAATTGGCTGGCCTGTTTCTTATAATGGCAAATAGTGAATCTTGATCATTCATCGGTGCACATGTCATAAATTAGGAACCGAGAGTGGCTGCAAAATTCTTTATTGCCCCACGGAATGCCACTGGGGCCGCCTTCACGGCACGTTGTTAGATTTCAGTGGTGCCGGCAAAGATCTGGCAATGAAAGTTTTAAAATCGTAACAAGTTGTCAAATGTTTATCAACGGGATTTTACGAAGGCCTAAAAAGTTATGTACGATACGGCATAGACCATTAGGGGAATAATAATAGTAATAAAGAGACTTTATTCTCATCAAGACTTATGTGGCAGCTAGCTTTTCTCCCCAAACTTGGTTAATGGAGGTTGGGCGAAGCAAATAATTCAATGCTAGAAATAGAACAGCTTGCGGCATGAGATGGAGTATCTGTATTACGAGGTGAATGGAATATAGTGGGTATGGGGGCCCTATCTCCGTGGATATGTAGATCTCTCTGTGTGTTTGTGGAGAAAGATATCCCGCGATGAAACACAGCCTCACCCAATGCCTCGTCAACCGTGTTTTATGGGCTCTGCTGGCTAACGGGATGGTGGGCTCCGTGATCAGACAGAGCTGAGTTCAGTTCCTGACTCCTCCACTCGGCATCCGTGTGTCCTCTCTACCCAGAAGCCACCTCTTGCACGAAAAGAGGGGTGGTGGGACGCCTGGGTGGCTCAATCGCTTAAGCGTCGGGTCATGATCTCATGGTTCATGAGTTCGAGCCCCATGTCTGCTCTGCCAGTGCAGAGCCTGCTTGGGATTCTCTCTCTCTCTCTCTTTCTCAAAATAAAAAAAATAAACTTAACCTATTTTATGAGGCTCGTTGTGAGGTTTGCAAAAATAAAGCATTCGGCATAATTCCTCACATGTGTGGAGCCCAGACCAAAAATAAACATCCCATGTGCATCCCTTGTTAGCTGTGTGACCTGGGGTGGGTCACTTACCTCTCCTGTCTTTAGTTTCTCCATTGACCCTAGTAGAGATAGCAGTCTCTGCTCACTCGTTTTGTGACGTTGTGTGGGGATTAAACAAGATACTCTCTGTAAGGAGCTTGGTACAGAGTCAGCCGTCTCACCTGTGTTCATGCTAAATCCGCCCCCCCCCTTTCATTGTGTCTTAAAAGTGAGGCAAAATAAACGATATCTTTGGAGATGCAGTGATACAATAACCCTGTTTCCGAAACCACCATTGGTCTTTCCTCTGAACGTTCTGGAAACATGAATAACTTCAGGTTATGTGTCTGCCCCGTTAGGCTGAAGGAAGGGAAGCAGAGGTAGTTACGTCCCACGCCGTCGGTCGGAGGGTAAGCGCCCGTGTCTCGCGTCCACCTCTGTATCCCCAGCACCTTTGTCTGGCATGTAGATGCTCAGTTAATATTTTTAAACAGCTATATCTCTGGCAGGGAAAAGCAAGAAATAAATCAACCAATTCGTATTCTGTTTGTTCTCTGCACCCAGGGTGGGTGTACTCTTCATCAGGATCCCAGCGGGAAACAGATGGTGTGCTCCAGCTGGGAAATTGGAGGAGAATGTGCGGAAGCAAACATTGCCGGCAGCCTGGGCAACGTGTGTGGAAACCACAGGGGACGATGCAATGTCCTGGGGCTGGTAGATGAAGGGAGATCCTGCCAGACAACCTCTGGCTGTGAGGGTAGGGCTGCTGGCCCGCTGTGCGCTGACCTCAAGGAAGGTGCTGGCTTCAGATGTGTCAGCGCTGCCTGGCTGACCCATGTCTCCCAGAATCCCCTTCTGTGGAGTGTGTGGTCAGAGAGGGCCCCCGAGAATCTGCTGTGGGATTTGGAGCCACCGTGGCTGGTCTGCTGACTCACTTCCTTGGCCTGGAGACAGCAGCTGGGCCTGCCATTGCTCTCCTGTCCCCGGGTGGCTCTTCCCATTTCTGGGCTCCCAGGCCAGGTGAGTGTCCCGCTCCGGGATGCAGGGCCTGGCCGCTACCGAGCATCCTGGTCCATGTGGTCGGGGGCATCTAGATGCCATGCAGGCTTTGGTCTCTTTCCCAGCCCCAGCTCATCTTCGTGGGTTTGTTTGTTCCATCTTCCCCGCTTTCCATCCATCTTCCTTCTGACTCCCTGCCCCATGGACCTCAAGCTTCAGCACCTGATGTAAGTTTATTTATTTTGAGAGAGAGAGAGAGGGAGCTGGGGAGGGGCAGTGAAAGAGGGAGAGACAGAGAATCCCAAACAGGCTCTGCTGTGTTAGTGCAGAGCCCGATGTGGGGCTTGAACCCATGAACCGTGAGATCATGACCTGAGCTGAAATCAAGAATTGGATGCTTAACTGACTAAGCCCCCCGGGCACTGCTGGCCTCTTCCTATAAAGGCACTAACCCCATTCATGAGAACTCCATCTCATGACCAGTCACTTCCAAACACCATTACCTCGGGATCAGGCTTTCCACACTTGGACTTTGAGGGTGTGTGCAAACAATCAGACCCTAACAAACGCTGACCAAACCAGGGACCCCAGCTCTTGGAAACTGACCAGGGGTGGGGAGAATGAATACCTTGGCCTTCCTCCACTCCCTTGCTGAGATATTCTGCTGACACAGCCCTTCAAGCAAACCCAACCAGAAGGTAGAAGGTCAGTCTCCCAGAGCCCAGAGAGGAGTGGAGAAGAGTAGAGAGAGAATCTAGAGGATCAAACCATCTCTAGGGGAATGTCCACCCCGAGGTCATTTGTTTAGGTCAGTTTACTTTAGATAAGTTAAGTTCATTCATTCAGTCATGAATTTCACAGTTATTCAACACCTGTGTGCCAGGCACTGTGCTAAATCCTGCCCCCCCTCCCCCACCCCCTCCCCTGACTCTAATGTGGTAGGCGATTTATTGGGTCTCACTGTGTATTTTAGTCTCTCTGATATATTTCCCCTGCCATGTGAAGAAGGGAAACTGAGACTGTGAATTTGCCTGGTTGAATTTCAACAAGTCTGTTTAAATGCCTCATTTAGCATTTTACAGCAGCTTGTGTGCTGTAGGGCCAAAGGCAAATCTTTCCAAGCTTACATTTTGGAAAATCTACAGTTGTTGGAAGGGTATTGCAGAGATGAGAGCTTTCGGGAGCAGACGGGAGAGAGAGAGGTTGGGGAGCACCCTCAGAGCTGGTGAAGGGGATTTGCTTTTGCATTTTTGCCATCAGATGGGTCAGATCCTGCTTTTTCAGTGCCCCCAGGGGGCGGCTAAGTCTTAGAGGGCATATCTGTGGTGCTCTATAGATATGATGCTTTTGGAAGAAGTGTGTGTGTGTGTGTGTGTGTGTGTGTGTTGGGGAGCACAGCATGTAGCAGCAGTGAGAGCTATCATCTAAAAACCAAAAATCCCTCTTCTGAATGTTCTCAATGTTTGGAGCTCTGTCTACTTCCTGGGGGTCCTCGCCTGATTCCAGAGAGGGTTAGAGCACCCCCCTGATAATGAAGGTTGGGTTTCTCACCAGCCTAACAGAGGGCGTTTGGAGCAGATTAAGCTTCATCCTGAGAAATACAGAAATATTACATCTTGTGTATTGGGTGTTACTGACTCAAATTTGTATATCCACCGGAGTTACATTAACGGAAGCTACTTTTCCAGAAGGGGCATTATATGCAAAATGTTGCACTCGATGGTTTTTAGTCTTTAATTCATTTGTCTGTTCAAGGAATATTTATCGAGTATCTATTTTGTGTCAGACGCTGTTCTTACAACAGTGCTTTGTACTGAGGTTATGACAGTGAGTGAAATAGACAAAGCCCTTTGTGGAGCTTAAAGAGTGGGAGGAAACAGAGATCTGAATGAAGTGGAGAAGCAAGCCGTGTGCAAGTCAGAAGGAAGGACATTCCAGCCTGGGGGAACATCAGAGACGAAGATCTGGGGCTACGAGGCTAGTGTGTCTGCAGAGTGAGGGAGACGGAAAGTGGTGGGTTTTCGGGAGGGGGGATGGGGACATGCACGTCACGTGCTAAGGACCTTATTTTACTGGCATCAGGTCTGTTGATAAAGACCACTTGGTTTCTGTTTTGGGGTAACTGTGAGTCTAGCGAGGGAGACGAACCTATAATCTGGTCATTCTGACCAGTGTGCCTGCTGAAAAAGTTCAATGCCAACTCTGAGGAACACAGGCAGGGCACAGTTAGAAGGGCTGAAGGAGCCTCATGGAGCAGGGCGGGTGGGGTGGGGAGCATCTTGAAAGACGTTGAGGAGTTTGTCAAGGACCATGAAGAGTCTGATCTTCTCCAACGTGCAAGCTGACAAGTGAGCCCCTCACAGTTCCATAGGCTCTGGAGGGAGACTCGGGTTCCTAGGGTCAGAGACAATGGACTTATTATTCAGCACAGGTGACAGTATGAGCTTTGTGTTGGCATTGGTTCGCTTTGCTCCCGAGGTCCCTGGGGGCCCAGCGGAATGACCCAGGTACATGCTGCATAGATGGGTTTGCAGCACAGCCAAAGAGCCCCCAGTTATGGAAGCTTCATCTTTTATAAGGGAGCTGCTAGCAAACTTCCATTTTTGCCCCGGAGAAGAACATTATCTTTATTAGGCCGGCCAGGAAACAAATCTGCCCTCTGCCTGGAGGGCGCTACTATTTCTGTCTTTCAAAGCTGTTGGCTCTATGAACATCCTGGAAAAGATGGTCCAGAACAAAGGCTGCCAGCGCCTCTGCTCACTGGACGCGCAGAAACATGAAACCTGAAACATGAGAAACCGATGGAGAGCCGTCTCCCCCAAGAAGACTGAGTTAGTGAACCCTAAGCTCTATTAGCACTTTTATGAGTTGACATCGTTCTGGGCCAGGTTATTAATGGTGTTCCAGTTTTTCTGAGTGTTTAGGCTTCCAGAGGGAGGCAAGGGGACTATTGATCATCAGAGGTGAGTGCAAGAGTCTTAGGGGACAGAGGAGGGTAAATGAGGCACTTCAGGTTAGCAAGTTTCAAAATTCACTGATCATTTTTTTTTTCAACAAATATTTCTGCAGTGCCTGCTCTGTGCCAGGTGCCGCTGGGGCCGCATTCGGGATGAGGATAAAGGATGCGCCGAAGGTCCACAGGGCAGGCTACAAAAGGGTCAGAGAGCACCAAGGCCATGTCCATGGTCAGATGGATTTCTCAGCCTGGGGGGCATGTCCGAATCACCCGGGCACACCCCAGCATAGTGACATCAAAATCTCTGTGACTGGAGCCCTGGTATCTGTATTAGTTGGGAAACGGTGTCCCCGGTGATTCGTAGAGGTGGCCAGGATTGAGAACATTGCCGTGGGTGAGTGGAAGTGCCAGGGGTCCCTCCTGCCCAGGCCGTTGCTATGACTCCAGTGGTTGCTTCCAGTGGGTGGGTTTTCCAAAAGGGGTTGCTATTTCCCTTGAATTTCTGCTGTGAGGGCCCGGGGTCCTCTGAGGTGGGACTCATTTCAGTGTCCTTAGGGTAAGTTCTGATATTAGCACAAGGTTGATTATTATTATTACTATTTTTGAGAGAGAGAGAGCGAGTGAGTGCACACATAAGCAGGAGAGGGACAGGAAGAGAGGGAGACACAGAATCCGAAGCAGGCTCCAGGCTCCAAGCTGTCAGCACAGAGCCCCATGTAGGGCTTGAACCCATGAACCATGTGATCATGACCTGAGCTGAAGTTGAATGCTCAACCGACTGAGCTCCCCAGGCATCCCAGGATTGATCATTCTTGATACAGGAAGAGGAAAGCAATTTTTCTGGAGCTCCAAGGTCTAGACTGGGTGTTTTAATGCACCTTGTCTCTGGCTATAAGCTAGTACAGTTTGGGCTTTTACTATATCCCAGAACTTGCATATCACCAATCATTGGTATTTGTACAGATGTCAGTATAAGAGCAAAAACCTAGACTTTTGAATCAGAGGAATGTAGCTTTGAACTCCGGCTCCTCCCTTGCTGGCTCTGTGCACTGTTCTGGATTCCCTGCCTTCTCGGGGGCTCAGCGTTCTGCTTTTCATGGAAGAGGAGGATCGGACCTCCTGGCGGGGTTGTTTGGAAGATGAAGTGAAATAAGGTACCTAAGGCTTGGAACTGTGTCTTACTACATAGTTAGGACTCAATATATTTGAATTTTCTTATTGCCTCACTTAGTCCTCAAAAAGACCCCTGAAGGGGCGCCTGAGTGGCTCAGTTGGTTAAGCATCCAACTTTGGCTCAGGTCATGATCTCACGGTTTATGGGTTGGATCCCCGCGTCAGGCTCTGTGCTGACAGCTCAGAGTCTGGAGCCTGCTTCCGATTCTGTGTCTCTCTATTTCTCTCTGCGACACCCCCGCTCACACTCTGTCTCTCTCAAAAATAAATAAACATTAAAAAACATTAAAAAATAAAAGAGCCCTGAACTGTAAATCTGCATTTTTCCAGGTGAGGAAACTGTATCTCAGAAAGGATAAATAAGAATATGGGAGGGTAGGGGAGCCTGGTGGCTCAGTTGGTTAAGTATCCAACTCTTAGTTTTGGTTCAGGTCATGATTTCATGGTTCGTGGGTTCGAACCCTGCATCGGGTTCTGTGCTGACTCTGTAGAGCCTGCCTAGGATTCTCTCTCTGCTTCTCCCCTGCTTGTGCTCTCTCTCCCTCTCAAAAAAAGATAAACTTAAAAAAAGTATATCAAAGTATAAAATAGAGTCCTTGCTTGCAAGGAGCTTGTAACTGAAATGATATGACTTCTTTGGAAACGATGATATGAAAATAAACCCAGACAATGATTCAAAGCTCCATTATAATCCTATTATAGTAAGTACATCACAACAGTGTCTTCCATATACAACATGTAGAAGACTCGGCTACGGAGCATATAATTTGCAAATTTCCAAGCCCAGACCAGGTTATTCTGGTCCTGGAGTCAGAAATCTATTCGACAGACGACTCCAGGTGACTCTGTAACCACAGCCACTGTTTGAAACAGTTTGAGAAATTTCCATCTGAAGCAGCTTCTTCTAAGAGGGTGGACTTTGAACTGGGTCTTCAAATCTAGAGAAACCCTGGATGGACAAAGGGGACAGGAGAGAGCATTTCTCAAGAGGGAGGAGGTTGCAAGCAGAGCTCAGGCAAGAATGGA